>JAATLQ010002237.1:540-25196 GCA_013421005.1 Heliconius erato x Heliconius himera
GACTCGAACTGAGGTCTTCTAGTTAAGGATTCGACCGACTTACCACTCAAGCTATCACAGCCACATTTTTTCCGGCGAAATATACGTTTATATTCTAATGATATTTTGTACACGCTTGTAACCCCCCTCCCCTGCGCCACGACGCCCGCAATACTGAACATATGAAGAGAACTGAACGTAAAATTGAACATGTTCTTTAAACTGAACACATCGTTTGTTCTCGTTCACAAAAGTGAGCTGTTGTGCACACTCCTAGCGGCGATACAATAACTTTTAATTAAATCACACACAACAGCTCGCTCTTAATGTCTTCTTCTCGCTGACTTCGCCTTTTAGAATATTATAATTTCTTTTGCATACAAAAATATGCAAGTAATGTTTTTTAGTTTTATGTTTATTTTTGAATGTGTTGTTATTTGCAGTTGCACGTTTTTTAAGTGCATAGCGAGGTAGAAAGAGGTACCGACAGCGGAACTCAACGCCGCGCTTTGCCAAGTTATCGGGGCGAAGAAATGAAAATATTAATAAATAATTATTATTATTCTGAGTGGGAATCGAACCCAAACGTTGGGTTTACAGTTACACTTTGTGCCTCTGAGCCACGACGCCCTCAAGGTACTTTATTATAATTATATTGATTAAATAGAACTCGCAACCACCAAACAACATCTGCAATACATTTATTCCACTCCAGTTCACCGAGATCGAGATGCTGGAATTCCCAGTATAAAACTAACATTTAATTACGCTTAAACGCTACACTAACCGAAGTAGACTGGAGTCTGGTTGCTTTACTTAGCTAAACTAATGTTCGAACTTCAACTGTTAATTACTCCTAGGTCCAGATGTTAACTTGTCGTCCTCACACAGAATCGACAATTAGGATTTAATTGATGTTAAATTAGTAGAAATATGTATGTATGTAATGCATACAATTCTACTGAGTGTCTTTAAATTATTTTTGCAACATGCGTTTTGGATTATTTTGATG
This sequence comes from Heliconius erato x Heliconius himera, assembly GCA_013421005.1. NCBI lineage: Eukaryota > Metazoa > Arthropoda > Insecta > Lepidoptera > Nymphalidae > Heliconius > Heliconius erato x Heliconius himera. The sequence continues at coordinate 1,532 of JAATLQ010002237.1, forward strand.
TTAAGACACTTCGTTTCTTAATTTCCACCCAATTTTTGCGACGTTATGTTATGTGGCGAAAATCGAATCCGTAACCGTCGTATTCACAGAAAGCTGCACAACGAAAAGCGACAGCGTTACTTATTCATGTATGGTTTTTATTTACTTACGAATAAAATCCTGAATTCTAAAATAGCACGATTAGCACGTTCAACTAAACAATCTCTTCCTTTTTGAAACATTAAATTCGACTTATTTTTCTAAGTAAAACCTTTGTTAGAGGCCGGTCGTGGCGCAGAGACACAAAGTGTGACTGTAAAATCAACTGATTTTGGGTTCGATCCCCACTCGAGGAAGTGAAATATTTATTTACATTTATATTTTCATTTCTTCGCTCTGGTGTCGAGGCAAAGCGCGGCGTTGAGTTTCGAAACACAACACGCAATGCCTCCAGAAGTTGGCGGAAAGTGGGAACGGAATGTCTTAACACTAGGCTCCCTCTGCCTACCCTGCTGTGTGCGGGATACAGCGTGAAGCTGATTTAATTTAATTAGATTTTTTTTTAAAACCTTTGTTCTTTTTTATTTTATTTATCTTGCTTAAAACACTTAATCTAATAATCGAAATGTCAATGATGCATCTACTCAAAAATATATTTTTAGTATCTTTTACTTGGATACAGAAAATTTCAATTGTAAAATGAAATAAAACAATTTGTACGATCGAAATGTGTAAAATACGTTTTCAATACCGAAACGGAGTCGAAGTCGAAAATCCACTGATATAAGTCAGAACTAAGGCCTCAATGTTTCAGACTTTTCATAATATTTTTACATTTTAACGTTTTATTTTTAAATCGAATATGGGAAAACTGTTACTTTTCACATTTTCTCGGATGATATTTATATTATGTAACTACAATTTTTTTTTATTATTTTTCCTTTTCTTAATATATTTTTTAATTGATTTTTAAAAAGAAAGTTATCCGTTTGACATGTGTGTATGTGTTGTAGGAATAATTTGAATATGATAATTAATTCCGGCTTTCGATCACTTGTGCTAAGTTTCGTAAGAGCATAAACAAATATTCGTTTGTATGTTTGTCCCCAAATTTCTCAGAAACTAATCGAGACATCGAAACTAACTTACTTTTGACTTAAGTGAGGTTTATTCCAACTTGGGAAATAGTTGGAGGTTCATTTAAATCGGTTTGTATCCACTAAAAAAAAACATTCAATAAAATGGAAATGTAATCGGATGTGTGCATGTTCAACCATTGGCTACGATGGCGTCCAAGAAGATCTATTTGAAATCTTATTATTCAAGTTTTTATACTAAAATTTAATATATTCAAAACATTTTGTATGTAAATATTTTTTTTTATGAATATTACGTTACTTATAATTCGGAGTGTCTTACCACTAGGCCCTTTCTGACTACCCTTCTATGTACAGCATATAGCGCGAAGCTAAAAAAGCTACTTATCCATATAATGACATCGTCGCGTGCAACATTTGTTTAATTATAAATTAATTTTAATAGAGCTTTATGATTAAATAGGTTTTTTTTTATTCCTTCGTTGCCACTCTACTTAATTTCATTATATATATTTCTTGGAACACATGGAAAAAAACTGGGCAAGCGCGAGTTGGGCTCGCCCACCGAGAGTTCCGTACAAGAAATGGAGGTCTCGAGCTTTTTAGATCACCTATTACTTTATTCATCCAAATGTATGTTTTCTTGCAAAAACTACTAGTATTCGTTATTATTATATTCCATTTTTATATAGTCTGTAAATTAAAATTAATTTACGGTAGAATCAAAAATGCAACGAAATTACAAAAATATTTTTAATATCAAATTGCTAAATTGCTGTTTTGGTATGGTTAGCTTGTTTCAAAGAAAATACTGCAGAATTAGTAATATAACGAACATACAAAGGCATATTTGAAAATGTTTTGGAAGCAACTTTTGTTTACACAATTTGTAGCTGCAATTTTTATGAATTTGAGCTGATGTTCTTGTTTATGCATGGACAAGATGAAAATTAACACTATAGGTATATTATAATACATTTATAAACTACGTAAAAAAAGGAGTTTCACGCTTGTTACCGCATAACAGAATAAACCGAGGGAGTATAGTGTTAAGATACTTGGTTACTCCCGCACCGCCCAATTTTAAAGATAATGCATGTTGTCTAGTGCCCGCGCTTTTTCTAGTTATCAGAGTAAGAAAATGAAAATAGTTTATTTCCCTTAATGGAATCGAATCTACACCAACCCCAAGACTGCAACGAACATAAACCATTCAAACTACTTGAAAACCATTTGATTAAAAGCAAAATAGTCAGATAAGTTTGGATTAAAACTATTTCAAGTGAAATGAAATGAATGCGGCGGAGCGTAAACTCCATCAAAAGTTTATAGAAAAGATCTCTTTGAGGCCGCTTCCCAGCGTCTTATGAAAAGATGCAGATCTTGAAGGCTGGATGTCAAGTTTGGAATATGAAATATTTTATTAATTCCTTGTTTTATTCAAAATACTTATCTTAGACTTAAATACTGGATGAGTGGATGGGAAATTAATTAGTAAACATATTTTTATTTAAGTGTTTTAGAAAATATTAAGTACCTTCTCAAATAAATTTCTCAAGACTCAACTTCCTCTTGGAAACGCTTTTTATATTAAAATGTTAATATGTACTTATTTAGAAAACGTATATAAATTTAAACGTAGCGGGACTCGAATCCGTGCCTCCTGCGCTCCTAGGCGCTCTGACCACTAAGCCATACGTTCTCATCAAACTAGGTCGAAATTTTTCTGTAAGTTGTATGTATACAATATAAAAATATTTTCCATTTTCGCTATAGCGAGTATGGAAAATGTTTAAATGTTTTTTTTTTTCAAGTTTATTAAAAAGATTTTTTGAACAAAACGACTTTTTTTAAAGTCAACCAATTGTAACAATATAACTTATTTAATAAAAGATCTAACTTTCTACCATTCTATTATTAAGAGATAATCTAGACTTCTCTTTGTGAACGTAATTGTGCCATTTTTCATATTCATTGGATTCACTCTTTGTGGATCGCGCTAAAGTTTTAATGAACCGCCTATTTCTATTATCTAATTTTGCTAGTAAAGTTTTAAAGAATTTTTCTCCGAGAGTGTTTTTTGTCATACTTTGAGTTGTTTAGTATAATGGTACTTAAAATAGTAATTATTTTTTTAACGCATATGTGTTAGATCAAAATAAAGTTTCAATATTCATAACTTTATAATTGTAGTAGCGATCCAAATTGTTTGCGAAATTCCGCACAATAAAGATAAATCCAACGACGGGACGTATCATTTATCAGAATCTGTTAACTAGTTTAATAGTCACAAGGGAACAAAACAATAAACACACATACGCGCTAAAAACATAATCCTCCCTTTGCGCTACACTGCATTTGGGTAATAAGAAAAAAAATCATTTCTTTTCCACCTCCTTTAGTAGTAAAGTGCAAGTATCACCGGACCAGGAACTACCTACAGTAAAACAACGTTACTGCCATACTCCGAGCTGCCCTCTAGCGGCTAAAGAGAACAGCGGCGATACAATCACTTTTAATTAAATCACACACAACAGCTCTCTGAATGTCTCGCTGACTTCGCCTTTTAGAATATTATAATTTTCTTTGCATGTTTTTCTTTCAGTTGTACGTTTTCTTTCGTACATAGTAAGATACACAGACAACTACGTCCTCACTTTACGCTCAAATTTCAAGATATTGAGCGTTGATTGTTCAGTAGTGAAACTTTACGCCTTTCTTGTGTACTCCAGAGTGGGAAAATGAAAATAATTTAATTATAATTATTTCACCGAGCAGGCAACGAACCCACAACTACCGTACATCGGACCCATACCGTCAGACGCGGTTTCATTGTGCAACGATATATAGATAGCAGGATAGGCAGATGGAACGCAGTAAATACACTCTGTCCTATATTTTTTAGTTAAGCATAACTAGTTTATCTATCTATATTACTATCTTCATATTATAATGCCTAAGAGTTTGTTTTATTGAATGCTCTAATCTCACGAAGTACTGGTTCGAATCAAAGTCAAAATATTTGTGACTGTAAACACGACAGGTGTTGGATTCGCTACCCACTCGAGGAAATTCAATATATAATACTTTTATTTCCTCGCTCTGGTTGAAGGGAAGGCAAAGCGCGGCGTTGAATTCAATTTAATAAATAATAATTCATTCCTTCAAGTGGGAATCGAACCTACAAATGTGGTAGTGTACACTGTACAAAACTGAGCCAATACGGCCTCAATATACTTTATTATAATTATATTGGTTAAATAGAAGTCGCAACAACCAAACAACATCTGCAATGTATTTATTCCACTCCAGTTCACCGAAATCGAGATGCTGGTATTCCCAGTATAAAACTAACATTTAATTACGCTTTAAACGCTACACTAACCGAACTAGACTGGAGTCTGGCTGCTTTAGTTAGCTAAACTAATGTTCGAACTTCAACTGTTAATTACTACTAGGTCCAGATGTTAACTTGTCGTCCTCACACAGAATCGGCAATTAGGATTTAATTGATGTTAAATTAGTAGAAATACATACATACATACAATTCTACGGAGTGTCTTTAAGTTATTTTTGCAACATGCGTTTTGGATTATTTTGATGTTTCTGTTTCTTAATTTCCGCCCAATTTTTGAGACGTGTTATGTGGCGAGAATCGAATCCGCAACCGTCGTATTCACAGAAAGCTGCACAACGAAAGGCGACAGCTTTACTTATTCATGTATGGTTTTTATTTACTTACAAATAAAATCCTGAATTCTAAATTAGCACGATTAGCACGTTCAACTAAACAATCTCTTCCTTTTTGAAACATTAAATTCGACTTATTTTTCTAAATTTAAAACCTTTGTTAGAGGCCGGTCGTGGCGCAGAGACACAAAGTGTTACTGTAAAATCAACTGATTTTGGGTTCGATCCCCACTCGAGGAAATGAAATATTTATTTTCATTTATATTTTCATTTCTTCGCTCTGGTGTCTGAAGGAGTTTCGAAACTCGCAATGCCTCCAGAAGTTGGCGGAAATTGGAAACGGAGTGTCTTAACACTAGGTTCCCTCTGCCTACCCTGTGTGTGCGGGATACAGCGTGAAGCTGATTTTATTTAATTAGATTTTTTTTAAATCCTTTGTTCTTTTTTATTTTATTTATCTTGTTTATAACACATTCTAATAATCAAAATGTCAATAATGCATTTACTCAAAAATATATTTTTAGGATTTTTTACTTGGATACAGGAAATTTCAATTGTAAAATGAAATAAAACAATTTGTATAATCGAAATGTGTAAAATACTTTTCAATACCGAAACGGAGTCGAAGTCCAAAATCCACTGATAAGGCCTTAATGTTTTAGATTTTTCATAATATTTCCACATTTTAACGTTTAATTTTTAAATTGAAAATGGAAAAACTGTTACTTTTCACATTTTCTTGGATGATATTTGTATTATGTTACTACAATTTTTTTTTATTATTTTTCCTTTTCTTAATATATTTTTTAATTGATTTTTAAAAAGAAAGTTATCCCTTTCACCTGTGTGTATGTGTTGTAGGAATAATTTGAATATGATAATTCATTCCGGCTTTTGATTATTTGTGCTAAGTTTCGTAAGAGCATAAACAAACATTCGTTTGTATGTTTGTCCCTAAATTTCTCGGAAACTAAACGAGACATCGAAACCTCTTTTGATTTAAGTGAGATTTATTCCAACTTGGGAAATAGTTGGAGTTTTATTTAAATCGGTTTGTATCCACTATAAAAAAACATTCAATAAAATTTAAATGTAATCGGATGTGTGCATGATCAACCATTAGCTACGATGGCGTTTAAGAAGATCTATTTAAAATTTTATTACTCCAGTTTTTATACTAAAATTCAATACATTCAAAACATTTTGTATGTAAATAACATTTTTATTCATGAATATTACGTTACTTATAATTCGGAGTGTCTTACCACTAGGTTCCTTCTGACTACCCTTCTATATACAGCATATAGCGCGAAGCTAAAAAAAGCTACTTATCCATATAATAACATCGTCGCATAGTGGAGCATCTGATTAATTATAAATTAATGTTAATAAAGCTTTACGATTAAATAGGTTTTTTTTAATCTTTCGTTGCCACTCTACTTAATTTCGTTATAGATATTCCTTGGAATACATGGAAAAAACTGGGCAAGCGCGAGTTGGGCTCGCCCACCGAGAGTTCCGTACAAGAAATGGAGGTCTCGAGCTTTTTAGATCAGCTATTACTTTATTCATCCAATTGTATGTTTTCTTGCAAAAACTACTAGTATTCGTTATTATTATATTCCATTTTTGTATAGTCTGTAAATTAAACGGTAGAATCAAAAATGCAGCGAAATAACAAAAATATTTTTAATAATAAATTGCTAAATTGCTGTTTCGGTATGGTTAGCTTGTTTCAAAGAAAATACTGCAGAATTAGTAATATAACGAACATACAAAGGCATATTTGAAAATCTTTTGGAAGCAACTTTTGTTTACACAATTTATAGCTGCATTTTTTTTATGAATTTGAGCTGAGTTCTAGTTCATGCAGGGACAAAATGAAAGTTAACACTAGAAGTATATTACATTCATAAACTACGTAAAGAAAGGATTTTCACGCTTGTTCCCGCATAGCAGGATAGACCGAGAGAGTGTTAAGATACTCGGTTCCCCCTGCACCGCCCAATTTTCAAGATATTGCATGTTGTCTAGTGCCCGCGCTTTATCTAGTTACCAGAGCAAGGAAATGAAAATAATTTATTTCCACGAATGGAATCGAATCTACACCAACCCCAAGACTGCAACGTACAAAACCATTCAAAATACTTGAAAACCATTTGATTAAAAGCAAAATAGTCAGATAAGTTTTGATTAAAACTATTTCAAGTGAAATGAAATGAATGCGACGGAGCGTAAACTCCATCAAAAGTTTATAGAAAAGATCTCTTTGAGGCCGCTTACCAGCGTCTTATGAAAAGATGCAGATCTTGAAGGCTGGATGTCAAGTTGGGAATATGAAATATTTTATTAAATCCTCGTTTTATTTAAAATGTTTATCTTAAACTTAAATACTGGATGAGTGGATGGGAAATTAATTAGTAAACATATTTTTATTTAAGTGATGTAGAAAACATTAAGTACCTTCTCAAATAAATTTCTCAAGACTCAACTTCGTGCCTCTTGCCTTTTTATCTCTATCTCTATATATAATAAGACAGTAAAAATATTTTGTCTGTACATTTAGTAATTTTGACTGAAATGGATAGAGGGACACTTAAAAAGAATAATAGAAAGCAAACATTTTTTTTTTTTATTTCTTGTATGTCTGTCGACATATTTTTGTCCGCATTTTTCTCTGAAAGTACTGAACCGATTTACTTAAAAGTTTCACCAATTGCTTTGTTTAACTCAACTTAACTACTAAAGTTTAGTTCATCAAAATAGATTCATTAAAAAAAAAGTTATCGTCATTTGAACGTACTCCAGGCATTAGTTTGCCTGCGAACAAACGTTCGCAATAACAATATAGCAATCGCGCTGGTAAGATTCCTGGCTAAAGAATGACATTCGAAACGTCTTGATTATATGACTGTTGATAAAAATATATATTTTTGAAGCACTATTATACAATATTTTATACAATAAAGTAAACAAAATTGAATTGTTAGTGGAGTTACCTTCATAAATCATAACAGTTAAGTTGAAATCGTAATTAATTCAACATAGATATAAAGAACGATTTGATCGTCAAAGCGATATCAAGCAAATACATAGATTTTGTGGTTCGTTCATTCGTTTGAAATAAATCTATATAAAAATGCCTAAAAACATCCTTTCTGTAATAACTACATATTTACCAATTGTACATTTAGCTAATAATATGTGTAACTAGTTTAAAAACTGTACAGGAGTTAATATGTAAACATTACAGTTATTGTACAAAGAATATTATGAATCCTTACCCAAATCAATAATTTTACATTTAAGGCTGTTTCTGAAGCAGTACATCAAATTATTAAGTGACATCAGCACATTTAACAGAGCTTTAAAAACATAACATAGGTAAAAAGAACGTAATGTTACAAAAATATATACATATAATAAATAATCAGCTTTATGTATATTTTATGAATATCAAATATCAACATTGGTCATATTTTTTAGTTGGAAACAATCAAAAATTCTTATAGAAGTTACGATAATGTCGTAGAAAAATCATATTAGAATATTACAGATTAAAGTAATAAAAAAATCATATTAGAAGTCATTAGAGTTGTCAATCAATTCTGCTTATTACATCAATAATCATGTTTTTTAAGCAGGCGAAGCCGTGGGCGGGCCGCTAGTATTAAAATATATTGTATGTACTTATTTAGAATACGTATACGTTTGTTTTAAATTTGAACGTAGCGGAGCTCGAACCCGCGCCTCCTGGAAACCGACCAGGCGTTCTGACCACTAAGCCATATGTTTTCATCAAGTTACGTCGAAATTTTTATATATGTTGTACATATACAATATAATAATATTTGCCATTCTCGCTATAGCGAGTATGGAAAATATTTAAATGTTTTTTTTTAAAGTTTATTAAAAAGATTTTTTGAACAAAAAACTTTTTAAAATTCATCCAATTGTAACAATATAATTTATTTAATAAAAGATCTAACTTTCTACCATTCTATTATTAAGAGATCATCTAGACTCCTCTTTGTGAACGTAATTGTGCCATTTTTCATATTCATTGGATTCACTCTTTGTGGATCGCGCTAAAGTTTTAATGAACCGCCTATTTCTATTATCTAATTTTGCTGGTGAATTTGAAGAATTTTTCCTCAAGAGAGTTCTTTATCATATTTGCATTAGTTACCAGGATGGTGTCTAAAATAGTCATTATTTTTTTGACGCTTATGTGTAAGGTCGAAATAAAGTTTCAATATTCATAACTTTATAATTGTAGTAGCGATCCAAATTGTTTGCGAAATTCCGCACAATAAAGACAAATCCAACGACGGGATGTATCATTTATCAGAATCTGTTAACTAGTTTAATAGTTACAAGGGAACAAAACAACAAACACACATACATACACGCTAAAAACATAATCCTCCCTTTGGGCTTCGTTGCAGTCGGGTAATAAGAAAAAGAAATCATTCCTTTTCCATCTCCTTTAGTAGTAAAGTGCAAGTATCATTGGACCAGGGACTACCTACCTACAGTTAAACAACGTTACTGCCATACTCCGAGCTGCCCTCTAGCGGCTAAAGAGAACAGCGGCGATACAATAACTTTTAATTAAATCACACACAACAACTCGCGCTGAATGTCTCACTGACTTCGTCTTTTAGAATATTATAATTTCTTTTGCATGTTTTTCTTTCAGTTGTACGTTTTCTTCCGTACATAGTAAGATAGATAGAGATAACTACGTCCTCACTTTACGCTCAAGTTTCAAGACATTGAGCGTTGATTGTTGAGTAGTGAAACTTTACGCCATTCTTGTGTACACCAGAGCAGGGAAAAAAAAAATTAAATTTTAATTATATTGAGTTTTTAATTACGAGCTGGGGACGAACCCACAACTACCGTACACATAGTCAGACGCTGTTTTATTGGCAACGATATGTATATAGCAGGAAGGCAGATAGAACGCAGTAAATACACTCTGTCCTATATTTTTTAGTTATGCTTGCTGATCTATCTATATTACTATCTTAATATTATAAAGCTTAAAAGTTTGTTTTATTGAACGCTCTAATATCATGAAGTACTGGTTCGAATCGTTTTTTTTTTCTGTTTTCTCTTTATCTATTTAAGGCTAGTCGTGGCGCAGGGGCACAAGCAACTTTGTGAATATAAGCGCGATAGGTTGTGGGTTCGCTACCCACTCGAGGAAATTCAATATATAATACTTTTATTTCCTCGCTCCTTCCTGGTTGAAGTGAAAGCAATCGGCGTTGAAGTCCGCCAATCGATACGCTATTTAGTAAATAATAATTTATTCATTCCGACAAGTGGGAATCGAACCTACAAATGTAATAGTGTACACTGTACAACTGCCAAAACGGCCTCTATATCCGTTTATTATAATTGTATTGATTAAATAGAACTCGCAACCACCAAACAACATCTGCAATACATTTATTTCACTCCAGTTCATCGAAATCGAGATGCTGGTATTGGAATAATAATAATAGTTTTATACTAGAGTATAAAACTAACATTTAATTATGCTTTAAACGCTACACTAACCGAACTAGACTGGAGTCTGGCTGCTTTAGTTAGCTAAACTAATGCTCGAACTTCAACTGTTAATTACTCCTAGTCCTTACACAGAATCGACAATTAAGATTTAATTGATGTTAAATTAGTACAAATATGTACATACAAACAATTGTACCGAGTGCCTTATAATTGTTTTTACAACTACTACTAGGTCCAGATGTTAACTCGTCGTCCTCACACAGAATCGACAATTAAGATTTAATTGATGTTAAATTAGTAGAAATAGATACATACATACATACAATTGTACCGAGTGTTATGCTGTGTGGTATAGTTATTGAAGGAAAATATGTTTTGGATCAGATTTTAAGAGATTTCAAGACGTTCTGTGCTACATGGCGAAAGTCAGCGCCTCGTTTCGCTCAGGTAGAGCGAGGAAAATTATGAAATCTAAAGCGAGAATCGAACCCATATCTGTAGTGATTACAGTGAGCTGGAACCTATGCACAGCGACAGATGAAAGTTGTATCAATTATATATTTTTTGTTAATTTAATTACAAGAAAATGCTCAATTCTAAATACTCTTTTGATTTTTAGTAGCTAAATTTTATATGTAACATAATTGTCTTTAAAAATACATTAACGGAACGAAATCTTGGATATTAACGGAATGGAGTTTTCTTTTCTCTCTCTTGAGGCTCCCTACTCTGCTATAAGGAGAATACAGTGAGAAGCTGATTTTTTTATGTCTTTAAAAATATCTTGCACTACCAAATTGATATCGCTATTCGAACCCTATTTTGATTATAAACGACAGATTCTACAAAGAGAATAATTAGCGTTTGCTCCTGTCTGTGAACTTAGCAGAGCATTGTCTAGCAAAACTAATATAAAATTAAAAAAGATTTCTCTACGCATGCATCTGAGTTCTATAGTTCCTGATAGGTTTTAGTATATTTTAAAATAGTTCTGGCGTTTTTGCTCCAAAAAAAAGTTATTTGAAAAATTATATGCCAACTTCCTTGATCCTTTTTTGCAAATAAGAATGCAATTGCGGAGCAAGTTCAAAGGTTTCTAAAATAGTTTCGGATCATTGCAAATAAAAATCGGAGCGAGTTTTAAAGTTTCTAAAATAGTTTCTGATCATTTTTAGCAATAGATCCATTGATATCATATAAAAAAAGAGTTATTTATTAAATTTTAAAATGTTATTCCAAAATTAGGAAAGAAAAATATTTATTAGATAACATTTATATAAAAATAATTAACGTAGCGGTATTAGAACCCGCGCCCTGGACCCGTTCTCATCGGGCTACGTCGAAATTCTTATATGCTTGTTACAATTGATTAGATAAATCATAACAAACATATTCTTCATTAAAAATTCTTAATATTATTAATTTTTATGTTTTCTTAAAAGTATTTTCTTTCCTAAGTATGAAATAAAACTTTAAAATTATAAAACATATTTAATAAAGAGCATTATCAATTGGCGAGAGATCGCCAAATGATAATTCTAAGTAATTATCTTAATGTAGTGGAAATTTGTAAAAATCTCTAACAAAAATAAGTTGTAACAAGCATATATGAATTTCAACGTCGACTGATAAGAACATATGGCTTAGTTGGTCAGAGCTCTTGGACAGTTTCCAAGAGGCGTGGGTTCAAATCACCTGGGAGTTGCGACCACAGGAGTAGGCTTCAGTGGCTTGTTTACTGATTTAAACGCTCGCCTTCACTGTTCAAGTCCAATATAGCAAATACCTCAAATATAAATGTTCCGCCTTTAATAACATTTGAGGCCAGTCGTGGCGGAGCGGCACGAAGTGTGACTGTAAAACTAACTGGTTGTGGGTTCGATCCCCACTCGAGGAGATGAAATATTTACTTAAATTTATATTTCCATTTCTTCGCTCTGGTATCTGAGCAAAGCGCGGCGTTGAGTTCTGCCACTTAACAGATAATGCCTCCAGAATTCGGCAGAAAGTGGGGAACGGAGTATCTTAACACTAGGTTCCCTCTGACTACCCTGCTGTGTGCGGGATACAGCGTAAAGCTGATTTATGATTTAAATAACATTTGCTTAAAACATGGCTGCCTATCATTGAATAGTGTTGCCATAGCATACTTGCTATGGCATACTACAAATAACTAAAACACAGTATATTATTATCAGCAAATATAGCAAGTTAAGGAATATTTTATAAGCTTTAACGCTTGCTTACAGACAACCATGGAACTTGTCCTGACAGGTCCCAACATGTGTAAGCGTATACTCTACGTTTGTGTATTGTACGTCGTGTACCTGATTGTGCTCCCAATCGCAATACAATAGCTATCTCTCACAGTTTATAGAAGCTAGCACGATCCGATTATAAGTCAACGGAATATCGAAGCTTTACTTTTTCAGGTATTATGCATAAAGTTAGTGTTGAATATAAATTTTATGTACATATATAACAAATATAAGAGACACAGACAGAGACGACAGTCTATCACTATACGGATGAATTATTATTTTTTTCTCGCTCCGATATCAAGATACAGTGTGGCGTTTAGTACCGCCACTCCAGCCTCAATGTCTCGAAGATTTAGGAGGAAAGTGGGGAAACACTTCTTGTGCTTAAACACTGGGTACCCTCTGCCTCAAAAGGTGGGCTCAAAACGGGACACTGGCTGTTGGAGGTGTACTTTCGTTGTTTTAGGATGGCTCTTTTTCTTTTCGCTTTCTTTTTTAGGTTAACTTTAATTTTTCTCAACGTCTGATGGTGCTTTTGTTTTTTTTTGTTAGGTATAATTGACACTAATCATTCCGAAAAAAAATGAGACCTTTTGTCTTAACACTAGATTCTTAGGTACTCTCTGCCTACCCTACCATGTGCGGGATACAACGTGAAGTTATAATAAAATGATCTTTGAATTTCGAGATGATTTCAAGTTGACAATTTGTGATCACGGAGTCCTGCAAAGTGTTCCAAACGTCGCGTAGGTAATATTTAAAAAAATATATGTAATAACAATAATTATCGATTATTAATCTGGGTAAGACTATAATTTAATAAATTGTACATATAATAAAAATATTTATTAATTATATATAAACAATAAATTAACATATTTATGTATTTAGAATTTTTACGTTGATTTAAGGAAAAAAATATGTTATATTATATTTTGCCGTTCTGATAGACAAAGTGCGGCGTTGAATTACGCTACTAAACGCGCAATGTCTTGAATTCGACCGGAAAGTTGAGAACGGTGCCTTAACACAAGCTTCTCTTCATCCACCTAGAATAATATACAATAATTGATTAATATTCGTGGCGCAGCGGCACGAAGTGTGACTGTAAAACCGACTGGTTGTGGGTTCGATCCCCACTCGAAGAGATGAAATATTTACTTAAATTTATATTTCCATTTTTTCGCTCTGATGTCGAGGTTAAGCACGGCGTTGAGTTCAGCCACTTAACACGCAATGCATTCAGAATTCGGCAGAAAGTGGGGAACAGAGTGTCTTAACACTAGGTTCCCTCTGTGCCACCCTACTGTGCGCGGGATACAGCGTGAAGCTAATTAATATTATTTGTATGTATTCATTAATATTCTTGAGAAATAATACCTTTTTTTCAGTCATTTCCAGTCAGATTCACGATCAGGAAACTCACGTGGAGACCTAATTACGTGCATTGTGTGTAGAACAAGCAGCAACCTTTGACGAACATCAAACGCTAATCATTCTCTTTGTAGAATCTGTGTTTTGTAAGCAAAATTAGGTGCCAATATGGATGCCAATTTGTTAGCAAAGGATATTTCTAAAGATATTTGTTATCAAAATTCACTATATTTATTTAGAATTGGGGATTTTATTGTAATTAAATAAAAAAAATACATAAATAGATGCAACTGTCGTCTGCCTTTGTGCAGCGGTTCCAGCTTACTGTAAGCAAGACGGATGTAGGTTCGATTCCCACTTGGGAATTTAGTATTTCCTCGGCCACCGCGTAACACGCAACATTTAAAAAAAAATAAAAATTAAGGAACGAAGTGTCTTATTAACATTAAATGATCCAAAACGCATGTTGCAAAAATAATTATAAGGCACTCGGTACAATTGTGTGTATGTACATATGTGTACTAATTTAACATCAATTAAATCCTAATTGTCGATTCTGTGTGAGGACGACAAGTTAACATCTGGATCTAGTAGTAATTAACAGTTGAAGTTCGAATATTAGTTTAGCTAACTAAAGCAACCAGACTCCAGTCTACTTCGGTTAGTGTAGCGTTTAAAGCGTAATTAAATGTTAGTTTTATACTGGGAATACCAGCATCTCGATTTCGGAGAACTGGAGTGGAATAAATGTATTGCAGATGTTGTTTGGTGGTTGCGAGTTCTATTTAATCAATATAATTTCAATAAAGTATCTTGAAGCCTTCATGGCACAGTGCCAGTCCCAGTGTCAGCGTATGAATGAGAACGTAACGGGTGTGGTCGAAAATTCGGCGGAAAATGGGCAACGGAGTGTCTTAACACAAGGTTCCCTCTGCCTACCCTACTATAAGCGAGATACAACGTGAGGGTGAAGTGCGCAAGGTGCTCTAATCTCAGTTATAGTGAATTATTTTAAAATGATCAACTTGATGTAATATAAGCGTACAGACTTCTTCGAAAGAAACAATTTTCAATAAAAAAATGTCAATTCGAACCAGTACTTCGTAAGATTAGAGCATTTAATAAAACACACTCCTAAGCTTTGTAATATTAAGATAGATAAACTAGCAAGCATAATTAAGAAATAATGGACAGAGAGTCTTTACATTACGCTCTTTCTGCCTACTAACTACATATCTTTGGGCAGGGACAGATTCTGATATGCGAGATATGCGAGAGTTCTGAGTTCGTTGCCTGCTCTGTGAAATTATTGTAGTTTAATAGTTAAAATTATTTTTATTTCCCTGCTCTGGTGCCTACCAGAACGGCGTTAAGTTCCACCGTTCAATATTTAAAACTCAATATCTCAATAGTTAGGCGGAAAGTGAGGACGTAGGGACCTCTGTCTACCTCGATATGTAAGGAAAAAAACGTAAAAAAGTAAAACTACAAAGAACAACACATTAAATATAAACATAAAACTAAATAACATTTCTTGCATATTTTTACATGCAAAAGAAATTATAATATTCTAAAAGGCGAAGTCAGCGAGACATTCAGAGCGAGCTGTTGTGTGTGATTTAATTAAAAGTTATTGTATCGCCGCTGTTCTCTTTAGCCGCTAGAGGGCAGCTCGGAGTATGGCAGTATCATTGTTTTACTGTAGGTAGTCCCTGGTCCAGTGATACTTGCACTTTACTACTAAAGGAGGTTAAAGAAAATGGGTTTTTTTTACTAACCAACTGCAGCAAAGCCCTAAATGAGGATTAAGTTTGTGTGTCCGTTGCTTTGTTCTCTTGCAACTGCTAAACCAGTGTACCGATTCTGATAAATGATACGTCCATTTTTATGTTTTTTTTTTGTGTCAGGTGTGAAGATCTCTCCTCGCCTGGTGGAATGGAGATTATATTTCAATTATTTTATTTTCTTTCGTATACAATGCGAATGTGTAGTCTGCCTATCTTATGATAAGATGTTTCACAGAAGTGGATCCAGCCTCTAAAACGTGTTGTTGGCACCTCTGCCGCCTAAGTACGAGTCGGGGTTAATCAGTTTTCGCTTTCACGTAAAAGTGCTTACTATCAAGTTCTACGATGGCAGTATAACGTTGTATTAGAGTTTAATTAAAATTGCATTATAATTATAATTATTTTCAGATTACACTAGGGTTGTATGCCGGTTGAATTATATTTCATCCTACTAATAACGTTATAAATGTGAAAGTTTGGATGTTTGTTCCACTTAATGGAGGAACTGCTAAAATTATTTGGATGAAACTTTACAGTAATATAGCTTATATATCGGAATAACAACTAGGCTAGAATTTTTGTAACTGAGATATAGACGGAGGCACAGCCCTAACCGCTGATGATAGAAACGTGAAAGTTGAAATTCGGACTCTTAAAAAGATTTCATTGAACACCTTTTCCATAGTTTATGTATGTATTTAGTTCACCCTTTAAATTGAAAGTAATTTAATAAATATATTATATAAATATTCATATAGTTCAAGCGGGCGAAGCCCTCTGGATCCGCTAGTTTAATTATAAGTTGTGAATATTGAACTTACATATACGTGTTAAAATAATTATGCCTAATTCCGGTACCATCATGCTAACTAACCCAAGATATGCCAAAAAAAAACATTCTGGAGGCAAAATTCTTCAAATTTACCAGCAAAATTAGATAATAGAAATAGGCGGTTCATTAAAACTTTAGCGCGATCCACAAAGAGTGAATCCAATGAATATGAAAAATGGCACAATTACGTTCACAAAGAGAAGTCTAGATGATCTCTTAATAATAGAATGGTAGAAAGTTAGATTTTTTATTAAATACATTATATTTTTACATTTGGGTTGACTTTAAAAAAGTTTATTATAAAAGTTTTTTATGCAAATTTATATCGGTCAACTCAGTTGTTCAGTTTCTAAGTATGTACGATGATTGTGGGTTCCATTCTCTCTATATAGAAAGCTAGAAATATGTTTCGGATATGGATGATTGGGTATGTCTAAGAAAAATAAATAAGGATTTTAATAAGTCAAAATCAGTTGTTTTTGAGAAATTTGCAAAATTTATGTTTCAATTTTTGTGTAAATTCAAGATTGGTTCAAGATTTCTTATAAAAATTTAATCTATTTTTTTAAAGTGTCACTACAATTCTAGCCAATTACGCCATATCTCAATCATTTAATACACGATTGCTACAACTTGAATGTCTTTTTTTAATAATTTTATTTCTTCGCTCTGGTGTCGAGGGAAAAGGCGGCGTTGAGTTCCACAACTCATCAGGCAATGTCTCCAGATAGATTTTGTGGAGAGTCGGAGAGAGAAGTTACTGGTAATGGAATGTGCAAGATTTCCAGGTTCCCTCAGCCTACTCCGCTGCGTGCGGGATACAGCGTAAAGCTGATATATGAACAATTCTTTAAAATATTTTTATGTGAAGCCTTTCTAAAAGGCACGGGTTCGAGTCTTGAGTCATTTTTATACTTTCTAAGAAAAAAATTACACTTAATTAATAATATTTATACTAATTAATTTCCCATCCAGTATTTAAGTCTAAGATAAATATTTTGAATGGAACGAGAAATGGAATAAAATATTTTATATTTCTAACTTGACATCCAGCCTCCAAGATCTGCATCTTTTCATAAGACGCTGGGAAGCGGCCTCAAAGAGATCTTTTCTATAACTTTTGATGGAGTTTACGCTCCGTCGCATTCATTTCATTTCACTTGAAATAGTTTTAATCCAAACTTATCTTACTATTTTGCTTTTAATCAAATGGTTTTCAAGTATTTTGAATAGTTTTTGTACGTTGGGGCTGAAGTGGTGTAGTGTAGATTCGATTCCACTTGGGGAAAAATACTATTTTAATTTTTTTGCTCTGGTAACAAGACAAAGCGCGGGTTGTAGTTGTGACATTCAACATGCAATGTCTTGAAAATTGGGCGGTGCCCAGGGAACTGAGTGTCTTAACACTGTATTATCTTTATATATCCTGTTATGCGGAAAAGAGCGTGAAACCTTATTTCTTTACGTAATTTATAAATGTATTGTACTTAAAGTGTTAATTTTCATCTTATCAATTCATAAACAAGAAAACCAGCTCTAATTCATAAAAAATTGCAGCTATAAATTGTGTAAGCAAAATTTGCTTTCAAAAAATTTTCAAATATGCCTTTTCATGTTCGTTATATTACTAGTTCTGAAGTATTTAATTTGAAACAAGCTTTCCTTCACCATACCAAAGTCGCAATTTTGCAATTTGATATTAAAAATATTTTAGTAATTTCGTTGCATTCTTGTACAGTAACTGAATTTTAAATTATAGACTATATAAAAATGGAAAAGTCGCCGTTTTTACAAGAAAACATACAATTTGATAAATAAAGTAACAGACAGGAGGCCAGGGAGGTGGTGCTGGAGGGTTAAAAGCGTGCTGCTGGAGGGGTAAAAACTGTAAACGCAACAGGTTGTGGGTTGGATTTCCACTCGAGGAAATGAAATATTTAATATTGTTATTTCCTCTCAGGCTTGATTCTGCCAATCAACTTGCCATATAGAATACTGCAGCTAAAGCAGTCTTAATGGGAATATAGTGTCTTAACACTAGGTTTCCAGGTTGCCTCTGCCTGCTCAGCTATGTACGGGATACAGCGTGAAATTAGAAAAATAAAAAAAGCATTACATGACATTTCTTTATTGTATCCTATTACTTAATTGTATTATGCAGTACTAGCTTTAATTCAGCTTTAACTTGGCTTTGCCCAGTGGTTCAAATAGAAATAACTAAGATTTGTGTATGACATCACACATTCTAAGTGTTCGGACACTTAACTCTGACTGGGGGTACAGTGGGACACATCGAAATGATTCACGCAAGGTCATAAAGCTTTTAATTTTAACGTAGCGTTGAGATTCGCCACTCAACACGCACTATTTACAGAATACGACGGAAAGTGGGGAACGAAATTGTCTTAATGAGAATGGAGTGTCTTAAACCTATGTTTTCAGGTTTCCTCTGCCTACTCTGCTATGTGCGCAATACACCGTGAAGTTAAAAAAAAGAAATTTACGAGTAAAATCTCCCTACAGAGGTGCTTACAACAAAAATAAATCGTAACAACCGTATTAGAATTTCGACATAGTTCGATAGAAACGTATGGCTTAGTTATGAAAACCCTGGGACGGTCCTAGAGGCGCAGTTTCAAATCCAACTGGGTTGTAATTTTTATGGGCTTTCTAAAAGTATTAAACATCATTTCATTGGTTTTCCTGCTTCAGTAGTTTTTCGATCTTTGACATTGCTTCTATGCCTTTACAAGAAATCCTTAAATTATTATATAAAACGCTGAAAACATTATTAATATTTATGTAGTCCTGATAAAATTGGTTTCTTATCAGGTATCATCATAATAAACTTTGGTCCTTTTTGGCGTTTGCCTCCTTCCTCTATTTTAATGTCGATTGGATCTGCACTGTTCGTATAGGCGAAAATCTGGCCTGAACAGAAAAAAATATAATATACTTTCAATTAAGTAATAATGATATTATTTTCCAAATGGTCAGGAATAATACTAGTTGTCACCCGTAACTTTGTTTTCGGTGGTGTATTTAAAGTTTTAACTTACTATTTTTATTCTGTGAGACATAGCACAGTGTATAGCATAATGGGTCAAGAATGTGACTGTAACGCGAGGATTGTAGACGCAATCCCCACTCAGGGGAATTGAATTATTATTTATGATTTTTTTTTCTTCGCTCTGGCATAAAGGCAAAAAAAGCCTGGCGTTAAATCCTGCTACTCAGCACGCAATGTCTGGAAAAAATCGGCAGAAAGTGAAGAACGGAGTATTTTAACTTTAGGCTCCCACTGCCTATTTAGCTATGTGCAGGATGCCGCGTGAAGCTGAAAAAACATATGTATATATAACCAGTATATTGTAGAGTAAGCAGATAGAATGTAATGTTAAGACATTTTCCCTCGAGTTAAGAGTGAACCCACAATCATACGTGTTCCACTGCGCCACTATGTTATATAGATAAGTAACTTTTTTAGCTTCATTCTGTATCCTAAACGTAGCAGTATAGGCAGAGGAAACCTAGTGTTAAGACACTCCGTAATCCCACTTTACGCCGAAATATAAGTAACTTAATTTTCATAAATTAAAATGTTATTTACATACAAAATGTTTTGAAGATATAGAATTTTCAGCGGCAGATCGGCAACGCTAGTAGTATGTGTTAACGTTATGTATATTTATTCGTAACTGCGTCACACGAAATACAGTATGGATAAATATCGGAAAATGAAAAAAAAATCCTACGTTTAAATTGTTGATTAAGTAAGCCTTTAGGTATGGGTTTGAAATATTTTACCCTATATGCTGCTCCCGTAAAGAGAGCGCAGACGCTTCCATCCTGTATAGTATTCAGATATTATTTGTATAATATAATAAATGGATAACTTTTTTTTTAATTAATTAAAAAATGTTTTTAAAAAAGGAAAAACCAAAAAAAAAATTGTACTTACATAATACAAATATCCAACAAAATGTGCAAAGTAACAGTTTCCCCATATTCGATTTAAAAATGAAACTATGTGAAAATATTATGAAAAGTCTGAAACATTGAGGCCTTATCAGTGGATTTTATACCGTCTCGGTATTGAAACCGTATTTTACACATTTCAATCGCACAAATTATTTTATTTCATTTTACTATTGAAATTTTCTGCACAAATATAAAAGATATGAAAATTTTAATTTTGAATTAATGAATTATTGACATGTGAAATAAAGAACACGAATGGAGTAAAAAACAAAATAGATTTATAAATAAACTTAATATTACAATTTTGAAGAGATTATTTACTTGAACGTGCATCTCAGGAGGTACTGGTTTGAATTCAAGAATGTTTTTAGATTGTTCATGTTTCGAGAAAGGAGGGCTTTAGCCTATATTATAAATGCTCCGACCAAAAGATATAGATTATCAATAAAAAAATTGCGAAATCTATGCACCATGAGAGCTTCCGGCGCGTGCGCTGCGTAAACGTTTATTTTCTTCGCCTATAAAAGTTCTTAATAAGAGTCCAACGACAGTCTATATCTATCATCTAAAAAAAACCCACAGTGGCCATTCTTTTCACTGTATCATACATAAAGGAGAGTAACCTAAGACTCTGCTGCCCATTCAGAATTTAGACACTTCCATCCCACAATTTTCGTCGAATTCTTCAGCTGAAATCAACGTGTAGAGGTGAGATCACATGTATAAATGTGGAATCACATGTATGGACGTGAAATCGCATGTGTGGAAGTGAGATCACGTGTATGGATGTGTGATCAAATATATGTACGTTGGAGATGTAAAATACTTTAATTATCCAAATCAGTAAATTTAATGGTTAATGAGATAAATAAAAATTGTAGCCATATTGTGATAAGAGTCTCAGAAATCATTGGTATGAATTGAGACATATTTTCATTTTTTTTTCTAATATAGTATAAGAAAAATAAAGATATTTCTCGAAAAATAAAAAAAAATCTCTTTACTTTATGAGATCACGGTAATCGTTTCAAAGTAAAATAAAGTAAAAGATATTTTTAAAGAAACTTTAATCATATTATTACTTTAATTATATTATCAAAATATTTTATGTTTACAGAACAATGTCTCAGATTTTGTTCTGTAATCATCAAATGTAACCTGAAGGCAGTCTATTCTGCGGGATAAATAAAATAAACAAAGACTAACATATCTGTTATACACATAATATATTGGTCGACATATATGATTTATAAATCCACGTTGGATTGTCAAACATATTGTGCTACAAACACGATTAGACCATCTTCATTTCTGCAACTGAGTGAGCCAAAAAAGTACTGGCCAGCATTCGCTGCTTTACATAAGAACTAGTCAAATTATACTCTTGTAAATTAGCCCTTTGAATTTATTCAGTACTCTGCGGTTGTATATAACACTAGTGGTTTCCTGATCTTTGTCCAGACTTATCTTGATCTTGGTCAGTAACCTTTGAGATTTTTATAATAAGCACGCTTTTTTTGTTCTAAGGCTTATTGGGGCAAAAAGCCCGAGGTTAAGTTTGTCATATAGTGATAATAAGCTATAATTGAGGGCTCTGGCAACAGATCTATTGCTAGTAATTGGATTGCTGCCATTCCTTAAACGCAACTTTCTTGTAACAAAGCACACTCTGTAGCTTAATATTTTACCTCGTGTATCCTTCTCGATGAAGTCTTATGGTCGATGAATGATAAGTGCAGGGCGTAAATGTTTATGATAAAAGTTACTATTAGAATACCGAATAGATATGAGATAAACCACAAAGTAAGTAAAGTATATATTTATATTAATTTCACACACAACAGAACTTCCACAATAAGTAATCCATAATTAATTGATACAAATTTCTTACTAATTATTTTTTTTTTGTTATAAATTACAAGAAATTACAACAATTAAATTAGCAACTCTGCAAGGACCGGAGAATAAAGAGTGCGGAGAATAAAGTAAAATACTTTTAAATATACCAACTAAATACACACTTATTTGATATATATCAGACGGCTTACATTGAATTGTACGCAGCTTTTTGTTTAATTAATGTTTTATCTTATTAAAAAAATAAAATAACGAAAATTTCGTTTATTGTAAAATTCAAACTGATATTTTTTATGCCCAGTATCCCGGTATTTTCAAATTCACCAGGTTCCCGACCTGGTGTGCAAAATAATCTCTAAGTGTTTATCTTTTAAATCATTGTTTAAACAGTTTATTATCATTATTATTTCAATAATTTTGTAACCAAATAAATATACACGAAATTTTTCAAAACCTCTAAACATTTAATTTCCATACGTCGAGTCGCAAACTTTGTAAAAAAACGCAGGCGGGAGTCTGCAACTTTTAATTAACCAAATGCTTCGCCGACAAATACACTGGAATCTCTTATTAAACTTAATTTGATAAAACAAATTGCTAGTGCTACAAGAAAATTGAATAGCATTTCAACATTTTTCACTTTAATTCCCGACTTGGCTAATTTATTTAAAATATATTTCTTCCTGAACGGCGGGGTAGAGAGAACCTTGTGATTCCCTCTGACACAAGGTTTCCTTTACAATTTTATACAAATTAAGACACTCTACTCCTCACTTTTCATCCAATTTTCGAGACATTATATGTTGAATTTACGCAGCGTTAAGTGCCGGGAAATAAAAATTGAGACTAAAATGTGGAGAAACAAAATAACTTAAATACAATCGTTATTAATATTAACTAACAATCAACATGTTTAAGGACAGATGTTGTAGGGGAGGGCGGGGATTCAATTTCTTATTAACCTCGAATGTTGTTACGAATACTTGTTTTCAGTATTTATACAATGTGATAAAATTCAACTTACATATGAATGAATATTTTATGAATTAAGACATTTATTTGGACATTTCTTGTAAGATTTTTTTATTATCAATTTATTTATGCCTAAGTAATAATTTACCTCGATTTGGGGCAAATTGTTAAACAACTCGGGTAAGTTGTTACCATATTTGTTAAAGCTATTATATGTGAAATATAAAACAATAAATGGTAGAATGTTAACTTAAGGCATAATTAACAATATCATAAGAATCACCGAGTAAATAAATTTATGTGACTACTAAT
>JAATLQ010002261.1:0-29856 GCA_013421005.1 Heliconius erato x Heliconius himera
AACGAGCACGTCCTCTCCGTCGCAGCCAGGATGTACAGTCGAGCTGACGCCTCGGTGCACCCTCACATCCGGAACATCGCCCCGTGGCACACACGCCCACCAGACGCAGCTAGAAGACGTCTCCCTAGGGACATCCTCCTCCCCACATCCGACTCCTGAGCTGCTGCCATGGTCGCTGGTCGCCTAAGCTGGGCCTCTCCTGGGCAACCAGGGGTCTCACCCGGCTGGGCTGACCGCCCAGGCAGCATACAGCTCCTCCCACCCCGCTCCTCTTTCCCCCAGTCCCAATGGACTCAATCACAGGGCTTTGGCCCACCCCAATGACGCGCCCATAGCCATGGGCGGTGAAAGACCACCACGGTCAGAGGGCTCAGCCCTGGAACCGTCTCCCCTCTCCCTCTGCGGGGGGCTGAGAGAAGATTACATGATGATGATGTATGCGGACAATATAATTTTTAAGAACACTATTGTGTCGAAGTGTGACTGTAAAGCCGACTGGTTGTGGGTTCGATCCCCACTCGAAGAAACGAAATATTTACTTAAATTTATATTTCCATTCTCTGGTATGGAGGCAAAACGCGGCGTTGAGTTCTGCCACACAACACGCAATGCCTGCTGTGTGCGGGATACAGCGTGAAGCTGATTTAATTTTTTGATTTTACTATTGTGTATAGTACAAACAGATAAAGTAAATACATAGATTCTGCGGTTCGTTTGAAACAAATCTATATAAAAATATCTAAAATCATCCTTTCTACGTGTGCTCCGTAATAACTACATATTTACCAATTGTACATTTAGCTAATAATATATATAACTTATTTAAAAACTGTACAGGAGTTCAGCAATCATTTTACATAGAATATTATAAATCCTTCTATAGATCCACAAATCAATTTAACGTTTACAAGGAAGGAAGGAATAAATTAAATTATTCACTGACATTCGCACATTTAACAGAGTTTTAAAATGATAATAAGACGTACATAACATAGATAAAATGAATGTAATGTTACAAAACTATATATGTAAAATAAATAATTAGCTTTACGTATCAAATGCTCAAAGTATATTATTATAAATATCAAGTAACAACACAAAAGAATCATAAAACATTATAGAAATTACTATAATGTAATAAAAAACATACATATTAGAAGATTACAGATTAAAGTAATAAAATATCATATCATAGAAGTCATTATAGTTGTCAGACAATTCTGTTTATTTAATGAATAATCATGTAGTTCAAGCGGGCGAAGCCGCGGGCGGACAGCTACTTCATAAATACTTTCACTTTTTCGCTATGGCACCAAGGCAAAAGCCAGGCATTGAGGTCCGTTACTCAACAAGTGTGTGTTAAAGGTTATTACCAAATTAATGATTACATAAATGATGACACGCCTTGGGAACGAAATGCTCGCTCCAGTCTGTTTCAAAGTATCATTGTCAGAAATGTTAAAATGTGTTTTTGTATAATTAATTTAAAAAAAAAACCCGCTGAATTTCTTGCGCCGGTTCTTCTCAGGTCTGAGACATTAACTTTAGTGAACTGGTGGTAAATTATTTGACGTACAAAAAATGATACATGTAACTTCTTATTTTAGGCCTTAGGCCGGTCGTGGCGCAGCGGCACGAGGTGTGACTGCAAAACCGACTGGTTGTGGGTTCGATCCCCACTCGAGGAGATGAAATATTTACTTAAATTTATATTTCTTCGCTCTGGTGTCGAGGTTAAGCGCGGCGTTGAGTTCTGCCACTCAACACGCAATGCCTCCAGAATTCGGCACAAAGTGGGGAACGGGGTGTCTTAACACTAGGTTCCCTCTGCCTACCCTGCTGTGTGCGGGATACAGCGTGAAGCTATTAAAAAAATATTACAATAGAGCATTTTATTATAAATATTTTATATTTAATTACCCATTTGCACGCACTTAACACTGACACAGCTGATAAAAAGTACCTAATACGTATAATAATATGTATGTAGATTAATGAAATTAAAAAAAAATATATATATTTTTAATATACATACTGTATCTAGCCTTGGCTAGTTTTTTTCTAAAAATATATTTTTTTTCCCTACCTAAATACATCACTTGACTATAATAAGTAATAATTCAAAGATGATTAAATTATGTGAGATTTTGTCTTCGAATAAAAATGTATTTTTGATATAATTTTATATTTAATGTTAATGTTAAGTAAACAAAAAACGAAACAAAGTTAAATTGTCTAATATAATTAATAATTATCAGTCCTTACTAAGAATATTCACGTCGTATCTATATATATAAAAGGACTTGAGCTGACTGACTGAGGTAAGACGCACGCAGAGCCGTTACCGCTGATGGTAGAAACGTGAAATTTGGGCAGATGTTTATTTTAATATTCTGGACATCCACTAAGAAGGGAATTTGAAAAATTTTAACCCTAAAGAGATGAAATAGGGGTTGAAAGTTTGTATGGATTTTTATTAAATTGGCACCGATTCTTATGAAATTTAAAATCCAGACTCTTAAAAATATTTAATTGAACACGTGTTTCATGGTGTTTAAGAATTCACCCCCTAAGGGTTCAAATAAAGGTTTGAAAGTTCATATGGAAAAATCTTTAAATCGCCACCGATTTTTATAAAAATTTAAATTCAGACGGTTAAAAATATTTTATTATTTAATATAAGCGGGCGAAGCCGCGCGCGCCCTCTAGTCTTATATACACAGGATGGAAGCGTCAGCGCTCCTTTTACAGGAGCAGCATATAGGGTAAAATATTTGAACCCCATTTTTATCTATACTGTATTACTGTATTACGTGTGACGCAGTTACGAATAGATACCAATAACGTAAACATCTACTACTACAAACATATGAATAAACGCTACCGATTTGCCACTTTTCATTTTCAAAAAAAAAAAAAACGAAACAAGAAAGGGATATCCTCTCGTTCTATTTTACGGAATTATCTATTTTCTATAATAAACCTAAACAACGTTCAACTTCTGCACGACTCGATTTCGTGAATAAGGAGTGTGCAATGTTGTCGCTTTGATTCTTAACAAATGGCTTTTTATTTTACAGCGATAATTCACCTTCACGCTGTATCCCGCACACAGCAGGGTAGGCAGAGGGAACCTAGTGTTAAGACACTCCGTTCCTCAATTTCTACCGAATTCTGGATGCATTGCGTGTTGAGTGGCAGAATTCAACGCCGCGCTTAACCTCGACACCAGAGCGTAGAAATGGAAATATAAATTTAAGTAAATATTTCACCTCTTCGAGTGGGGATCGAACCCACAACCAGTCAGTTTTACGCCTCAACGATAATTTATGAATTATTTTGTTTAAGAAGAATATTTTTCTCATTTTTTGGCAAAATCACCTTTGTTTTAATAGTATGAGGCTTTTATAACTGTGCTTTCAATTAAAATGAAGACAAAAACACTCTTATTTAATTTAAGAAACTTCGATGTAATAATACACACAATAAAATTTGATACAAATATAAATTGATAAAATCTTTTAATGATTGAAAATAGTCAAAAATAATATTTAGGTTACTTATTTATAAATATGTATGTACTAACGGCCCATTCGTGGCTTCGCCCGCATACCATCTATAACTTTTTTATTGTGCTGCATTTGTTGCCGTCATAAACTCAAGTATCATTCGCACCATCTGGATCCGTGGCCCTCCATTACTGTGTCTCCATTACGGTTTCGTAGGAACTTCCTTCCACGCACCACTGTGGAATGCAGGCAGTGTTTTCAGGTCGATATGAACTGGGTACCTTAAACCTGGGCACCTTAAAGGCTGGTAACGTACCTGTAGCTCCTCTGGTGTTGCACGGAGTCGTGGGCGGTGGTGATCACTTACTCGTACCATCAGGTGTCCCGTACGTTCGTTCGCCTTGCCCTTTTCCATAAAAAAATATATAAAAATCATACATTCAATCACCAAAAACTTACTTTCAGAAATCCGAGAGAGTGCAAGTACTACGTGGAGGCATGCCCCCCGCGAATTTCGAGCCCAGGCTCGCGGCCGTAAACGAAGTGTTTAATTATTTATATTTAACATAAGCTAAAAAAGTAGACGGTGAATTGCATGCTACAAAAGCTAAAGATTAACTTAATAAAATTCCTTGAGGATAGCTTTTGCTTGTAAGTTTCAATATCTTCGTCAAATAAAAAACGATGAAATACCTACTACCTTGGAATTTTCAACTATTGTTTGTTATAAAAAGCTTTGTTGTGTTATTTATAAAAAAATGTTGCGGACTTTATTTTAGAATTAATGAAATTTAATTATATATTCAACTATTTTTGCAGCGCACGCGCTTAAAGCAATTCGATGAAGTTAATTATTTTTGTTATTTCGTTATTTAAAGCTAACTAAGAATTACACTCTTATATCTTAAGGGCCTGATCTGACACTACAGGGGCCAATGATGTGGCATAGTATTGGGATTTTGGTTCTCATTTCTTAATACGAAATGCTTTTATACTAGTGTTAGCATAAAGTGTAGTAATAGGTGTCACTGTAATTGCGAGAACGTCATTTGACATTGTTTCCATTATAGATTGTATTAAGTGGCGGTAGTGTGCTGCGTCTTTTCCGGTGGATTTCCAATATAAGCACAAACGACACGGCACTCGTGTTCTTCCGATTCACTTCGTATCATTGCTAGTCCTAATTTTCAATGCTCTTTTAGCAGGTTGCTCCTTTCCTACCGAATGGAAGGAAGCAATAGTTATAGGCATTCGCAAGCCCAAAAAACCCGCCAATCTTCCCTCCAGCTACAGACCCATCAGTCTTATTAGCAGCTTAGGGAAAATCTACGAGAGAATTGTTCTTAGTAGTTCAAAGAAAATAGTCGAGGCAAAACAACTGTTCATCAACGAACAGTTCGGTTTTAGATCCCACCACTCGTCCATACACCAAGTTCACCGGCTTACCAAACACATCGCGAAATATAACGTCCGTAGATCGATTCGCAGCGACACGGCGGCCGTCTTCTTAGACATCGCCAAAGCCTTCGACAAGGATAACGGCCAGCTCTTCAAGCTCCGTCGCATGGCTCTGCCAGACTCTCTCGTGCACATCATTCGGGAATACCTGTCAAATCGCACGTTCCGATATAGATTAGAAGAGACACTATCGTCCTCTAGACCCGTTCGCGCCGGAGTCCCGCAGGGCTCCACTCTTTCACCGTTACTATACGCGCTTTACACTAGCGACGTTCCGCGAACCGATAAAGTCAAACTTGCGATGTATGCCGATGACATCGCCGTTAACACCACGGATCGCTCCGCTTGAATCCTAGCCGAAAGACTGCAACGAGCTGCCGACGCCCTAGGCGATTGGTTCAGCAAGTGGCGGTTCGAGGTTAACCCGGAGAAAAGCGTAGCCATCTCTTTCCTCGTAAGCGTTACGAGACTGTCTCGACTATTTACCTACAAGGCAAACCGATCCCCTGGGAATCTAAGGTCAAATACCTAGGCGTTGTACTAGATTCGAAACTCTCTTTCCGGCCGCACATTACGTATGTCAGGAATAAAGCCACATACGTCATGAGCAGGCTGTATCCGCTCATCTGCAAGCGGAATAAAATGTCACTTCGTAATAAGCTGACATTGTACAAAACTTGCATCCGTCCCGTCATGACCTATGCTTGTGTCGAGTTCGCACACACCAAGATAGACCTCCTTCAGAAGGTTCAAAATAAGTTCCTACAAATGGCATCCGGATGCCCATGGTACGTACGCAACGTTGACCTACACAAAGATTTCGAGCTAGAATGGCTCAAGGAATTCTGCAAGCGCCTGGCCAAGCGTATGACTACGAGCGTGCAGATTCCCATTCAAACCCACTCATTGTCCAAGCGTGTAAGTACGCTCCTCATCCACATCCGCGTCTTCGACGCCCTCGAAGCGTGCTTCTGGACCCCGGCGATCCAATTACTGCTGCCAACGCCCAATATATAGAGGGAGGATTCACTCCTCAGTCCCACGTCATTCTCTCCGCCGCCGTAAGAGGTGGCGAGGCCAGTCATATCTCACGGCACGCCAGCGCCTCGGCGCGGCGGGGCCCAACGGTCGAAATCCCCAATAATCAGCGTACGTGGGGCATTCCCCCGCGTACGCTTCACGAGCGTCCATCAAAGCTCGTTATTTTTATCTTCAGGGGCGAGCTACACTCGCCCCTCCCAGCCCGGTGACGCTGTCAAGACCATTCCAGGTCAACAGCATTAAGTCCATTCGAAAAAAAAAGGCACTCGTGTTCATTACGTTCTAAGATATTGTCAAGACAACTTGTCATTAGAATTCATATTTAAATATTGTAACTACGTATATTGAATTGTGTAGAACAAGAGTAAATAACGTCATTGTAAAAGCTGGTGTGTCTGATTTGTAGGTTCGTCCGACACTAAGTAATATTAGGTAATAAAAGTACTATTTTTTTGTCAAAAAAATCTTAATATGAGGCAGTATAGTTAAAAAAGTATCAGACACAAAATATCTAATTAAATATGTTTCTCAATCAATAGATAGACGCAGCTACAAAAGAAAAACGAACTTACGGGTCAGCATTGTCCCGATCTATTAAATTGGCAAGATCGCTCCGAGTACTTGGCTACAAACCTGGAGATGTAGTGGCTGTTGGAGGAAGAAATAATTTGGACATCCATATACCGTTTTTTGCGAGCGTCTTCAATGGCCTCACGTCAGTTGGTGTCGATCCATATTTCAAATATGGTAAGGATTATTTATTATTTATAAGTCGGGTTGGGTAAGGTTTTTAGGTTCTGAAGAGCTGAAAAGTAGTTCGAAAATGTTCGTGTAGAATACACTACAAATTGATAATAAGTACTTATACTGTTTTGCTTATATGTTTTATTTTTTACTTTTGAATTTTTTTGCAAGATCGGTCCTCTGTTTCCACGTATTTAGAGTAGCAGTCTAATGTACGGCTATTTACTCAGTATTTTTTTTTTAAATATGTTTTTCTTGACTTAAAAAAAACCCTTATAAATGTATAATATAAACGATTTACATTATAGATTCTTAAAATGATTAGTAAAAAGGTGAAATAGTATTATTTTGTTCTTTAACAATTACAAAAAAAATATTATAAATAAATATCTTTTGACAGATGAAATTTACAAATTGTTTGAATTAACAAAACCAAAATTAGCATTCTGTCAACGGGATTTTCAAGAAGTATATGAGAGAGTAGCGGCGGACCTTGGCCTGCAAATGAAGATAATCACTTTCGACGGCGACTGCACTATATCGGATATAATTGACATGTACGACACAAAGGAACTGGAACAAGACTTCAAGTCAGATGTTTTTTCGTCATTTTTTTAGCTTCACGCTGTATCCCGCTATGTATAGCGAGTAGGCAAAGGGAACCTAGGTTCCCTTAATACTAGTATTAAGACGCTCTGTTTCCCATTTTCGGCTGAATTCTGAAGGCATTGTGTGTTGAGTGGTGCCACTAAACGCAGTGCATTGCCTCGACTCCAGAAAGAAGAAATGAATATTAAATATTTCATTTCCTCGAATGGGAATGGAATCCGCTACCTGTAGCGTTAATAGTCACAGTCTATGCCCCTGCGCCACGACTGGCCTGTAATTATTTCTGTAACAATTTACTTGGGACAGTAAAAACATGTTTAACCAGCAGCATTTACACGCTTCGGGTGCACACTCCGTATTTTAAAGTTATTTCAAAGTTAATCACTATATAAACATATTTTTTCAGACTTTTTAGGTACGCTTTATATTGGCAGTATTTTTTTTTATAATAATAAATATTACTTAGCGTTCCACACCTCTGTACTATAAGGAACCTACAATCTATATTTTAGCTTTTTATGCTGTTTTTTTAGTAGTTTTGGCTGTAAACGTTTTTTAATGGCTTCGACATTATCTAAATTGTGTTTTATATATAAGAATTTTAACAAAAAATTTATGTTTTTAGACCAGAAGAGTTTGATATTGAGAAAATAAATGTTTTCTTAATCCCTACAAGTGGCTCTACCGGTAAGCTGAAACTTGCCGTGTTCAAACATGAACCCTTTATGTTAAAGTTATTAGAATTCCTTAAAGTTAACAAAGAAAGAAAAGTGTAAGTAATCTTTCATAATATAAAAAATATATTCTCTTTTATACATAATATGGAATATTGCGTATTTATGAGGTATGAGGTGGACAATCACTATTTTTTATATATTTTATATCCACTTTTGAAATAGATATTTTTTCACCCTATATCCCGCATATAGCATGGTAGGCACAGGGAACCTAGTGCTTAAAACACTTCCATTCCTCACATTTCGCTGAATTTTTGGAGGCATTGCTCGTAAATCGGCGGAACTCAACACCGCGCTTTGCCTTTGCCAAGAAATGAAAATATTAAATATTTCATCTTCCCCCCTTCTAGCCACACATGCCACTGCGCCACGACTGGCTTCAATCATAATATTTACTATTTGATAATTTTATTTAAAGTCTTTAATAAACTTTGTTTTAGAGCTAAAAGGAGAACATTGTATTTGTCGCCGGTACAGTGGATATCGAGTTATTTCATCTGTTTTACTTCATCCATAACTGGAGATACTAAGATTCAAACGTCAAAGCCGGATGATATCGATCATATTATTGAGATGATCAATAACTATAAAGTAAGTAAAATTTTATTGCTAGTTATTTTTTCAGGCTTGCCTTAGCCTGGTTGCTGGGTGCACGAGAGTATGATGACTAATTATCCGAAGGTTGTAGGATCGGTTCCCACTCGGGAACATGAAATGGGTAGAAAAACATAATAATAAATATTTCATTTCTGAGTTTTGTTTTATGTGTCAATAATAAAAATAATGTTACGAATATAGATTAAATAAACATGTAACAACAAAAATGATATGGTCCAAAGTTTGAAATAAAGTTTTTATTACTATTACTATTCCTCAAGGATCTTCCGTGGAGACACAGGTTCAACGTAGAGGCCCATTAGAGAATGTAAACATATTTTACTGTGATGCATTACCCGGGATCCATAGGCGGAACTATGAGAACTATGACAAACTAAAGGGGGACTATGGAATTGAGTTTGGATGGACTGATTGACTGATTTCTGGACTATTAGACGAGACTGACTGACGCAGTGGCGCAGCTAGGGTATTTGCTGCCTGGTGCAGCTTAGGATTTGATGCCCTTTAAAATGATCAAAATAATTTCAGATTTCAAAACACAGTAGAGTAGATATATAATTTTTATTGCTTCAAAACTAAAATAACTATATATAAAAATATATGCAAACATTCAAAAAAAAGACGCGCGTAATGCGCTTTTTGACTAGCAAAGTCATTAATCACATTTTCGAAATCTATTGTATCGACTGCACCGCTCGCACCCCCCCAGCTACGCCACTGGACTGACATCAATCTTTTCAATATTCTCAAATTGAAAGTTTGACGGACGGTGACTCGCTTCGTGGGCACAAAGTCACGTAATGTCTTGGGCGCAACACCAGGGTGGTCGGTGGTGGTGTTAAGGTTTCACCATCACGAAATGCGGGATTCCCTGCTATTACGTAGATTGAGTACTTCCACTCTTGCAGGCATATATAGCTCTTGAGTTTAACTCTGCTGACCAATAAAGGCAAGTCAGATGTTATATTACAATTCCTCTCCGGAGGTCTCAGGTCCTTGGGGTCGCAACTCCCCAACAGCTTGCCACATGCTGACATTCTGGCTTATTATTATTATTTATAATCTATTATATTGTTCACAGCCACAGTCAAGCTTAATTAGCCCCACTCTGGTATCAACATTTTTGACTCGCAAAGATGAAGTGGACCTTACATGCTTCGAAGTTATCAATGTGGTAGGATCAAAGTTTAATCCGGACACTTTTGAAAAGTTTAAGGTAACTATTACTATTATTACTAAAATAAAGAATTAATAAAATAAAAAAAAAAATTTGCTTCACGCTGTATCCCGCACACAGCAGGGTAGGCAGAGGGAACCTAGTGTTAAGACACTCCGTTCCCCACTTTCTGCCGAATTCTGGAGGCATTGCGTGTTGAGTGGCAGAACTCAACGCCGCGCTTAACCTCGACATCAGAGTGAAGAAATGAAAATATAAATTTAAGTAAATATTTCATCTCCTCGAGTGGGGATCGAACCCACAACCAGTCGGTTTTACAGTCACTCCTCGTGCCGCTTTTTTTAAATAGTTTAGACTTGTGACATGTTATTTTTCTGCATGAATCGCACATGGGCCAAGAATTTGAATTTTGGAAAATTCGTGAATAAAGATAAAATATGAAAAAAAGCCAATTTAGTTAATTAATAATTGAATTGAATGTTTTAGTACATAATATTTATTTCTTTCGTATTATATTAGATTATTTAAAAATATATTTCTATTTTTAGAAACTACTATCGGAAAATTGTCTAATACTAGACGCTTATGGTCAAACTGAAATGATAGGCCCTATTCTGCTGGCAAATCCTCTAAGTCCCCCTGGAAGCTGTGGAAAACCTGTGTTTGGATATACTGTGAAGGTGTGTGTTATTGTTAGTAAGATTAAGACAAAAATTGTTAAATTGAGGCCAGTCGTGGCACAAGTGTGTGACTGTAATCGCGACTGGTTGTAGGTTCGATCCCCACTTGAGGAAATGAAATATTCATTTAAATTTATATTTTCATGTCCTCGCTCTCTGTAAAGGCAGAGCGCGACGTTGAGTTCCGCCACTTAACACGTAATGGCTCCAGAATTCGGCGGTAAGTGGGGAACAGGGTGACTTAAAACTAGGTTCCCCCTGCATGCCCTGCTGTGTGTGGCATACAGTTTTAAACTGATTTAATAATTTTATAATTTTGTGAAGTATTTAAAAAAAACATTCTTGATTCCATACCAATACAGAGATTAAAACAAAAGAGATTTTTCCAAAAATGAAAAAGTGATTTTTTCAAACAAGATGATAATTAATAAAATTATCGCCCACAGCCACAAACCTATCATATCAAAGCGACAACGCGGCACACGCTTCATTCACGAAATCGAGTCGTAGGTAATAGCGGCGATGTTGAATTGCGTTAAATAGAACAAGAGATATCGCTTTCTCGTTCTAGTATGTTTTTTTTGAGAATGAAAAACGGCAGGTCGCCAACACTTAGTAGTATTATTGTAGTAGTATGTGTTTACGTTATTGGTATCTATGCGTAGCTGCGTCACACGAAATACAGGTATGGTTAAACATCGCGAAATGTCAAAAAAAATCCTACGTCTAAACTGTTGTGGTATTTTGATTAATTTCTTTAGGTATAGGTTTGAAATGTTTTACCCTATATGGTGTTCCCGTAAAAGGAGCGCTGACGCTTCCACTCTATATAATTCATTAGAACTTGAAGGGAATCGGAGTGAAATAATAAAATAATATTTTTTAGTATACATTAATCAAATAAAAATCAAGGCCGTCGTGGCGCAGCGGCACAACGTCTGACTGTAAAATTCGATGGTTGTGGGTTCGATTCCCATGTGGGGGAATTCATTATTTCTGGAAATAAAATATAGTGCGCCGTTGAGTTTCGCCACTCGACACGCAATATCTCGAAAATTAGGTGTAAAGTCGGGAAGGAGGCGTCTTAATGTTTATTTTGCTTTATCTATTCTGTTATGTATTTCTGTTATGAGGCCGGTCGTGGCGCAGCGGCACGAGGTGTGACTGCAAAACCGACTGGTTCTGGGTTCGATTCCCACTCGAGGAGATGAAATATTTACTTAAATTTATATTTCCATTTCTTCGCTCTGGTGTCGAGGTTAAGCGCGGCGTTGAGTTCTGCCCCTCAACACGCAATGCCTCCAGAATTCGGCAGAAAGTGGGGAACGGAGTGTCTTATAAGACACTAGATTCCCTCTGCCTACCCTGCTGTGTGCGGGATACAGCGTGAAGCTAATTTAATTTAATTTTTTTTTTTTATTCTGTTATGTTATGTAGAAAGTGTGAAGGTGAAAAAATTCTATAAAAGCAGAATACTATTTTATCTATACTTACCTAGTATATATAATTTTGCAATAAATCTACATATAAAAATCATGATTATATATTATTCTAATCTAATGAAACTATAAGTTTAAAAATTAATAAATGAAATAATGAATGCAGAATAATGAATGAATATCATGCTTAAAAAATATAATAAATATTTAAATTTTATAATTGCAGCTGGTCGATCCTGATAGTGGCCTAGAAATAAAGGAACCAAACGTGACTGGGGAAATGTGGGCGAAGGGCCATTCATTTGCGGTAAAGATTTTATTATAATACATTTATATAATAGGTAAAATCATAAAAATACCACAGGCCAGGTGTTCGTTGGTTCGATTTCCACTTGAAAGTTTGATTTTATATTTGAATTATCTTCATTTCACTCTAACAAGACCGCTATTCAATTAGCGATGTTACAAAAAAAATTATTTTTTAAAAATTTTCAGGATTATTTTAGCCCCAATTCGAAATGCCTAATATTTCTTGATATTTATTAAATATAGAGGCCAGTCGTAGCGCAGCGGCACGAAGTGTGACGTAAAACCGACTGGTTGTGGGTTCGATCCCCACTTGAGGAGATGAAATATTTACTTAAATTTATATTTCCATTTCTTTGCTCTGGTGTCGAGGTTAAGCGCGGCGTTGAGTTCTGCCACTCAACACGCAGTGCCTTCAGAATTCGGCAGAAAGTGGGGAACGCAGTGTCTTAACACTAGGCTCCCTCTGTCTACCCTGCTGTGTGCGGGATACAGCGTGAAGCTAATTTAATTTTTTTATTTATTAAATGTAACGTTTTCAGGGATACTACAATGATCCAGAAGAAACAAAACTGGCATTCAGCAAAGACGGGTGCTATAAAACTGGTGATCTATTATATAGAGATGAAGGCGGTAACTACTTCTTTGTGGACCGAATTAAATCTCTCATAAAATACAGAAATTACATTGTAAGTTTAACTTTTAACAGTAACTATGTTTTTTCTTACCAGTATGTAGAAAATTAGTAATTGATCAACTAATAAGATATTTGTGTATAAAAAAGATATTTAAAAGATAAGATTAAGATTTAAATATGTTAAGATTAAGATTTATTTATAAGATATTTATTTATATATAAGATATTTGTATTTATATATTGTTATATATTACTATGCATTTAAGTTTTATTTAAATTATTATTTTTTAGTTTCACGCTGTACTCCGTACGTAGCAGATCAGGCAAAAGGAACATGGGAACCTAATATTGCCTGAGATGAGAACCTATTGTTCCAATCCCATAGAGACACCTATGTTCCCCATATAAATATGCGTGTTAAGAACATATATAATATTTTCTTTTCCTTGCTCTGATAACAAGGCAAAACGCGGGAACCGCCATGCAAATGCCTCCAGAATTCGGCGGAAAATGGAGAACGGAAGTGTTTTAATGAGCACGCAGTGTCTTGACACTATGTTCTTTTTGCCCTGCTGTGTGAAGCGTGAAGCTAAAAAAACCTCCTTATATATGAAAAGTTGACAATTTATTCGTAATTTAAGGTAATACCATCGGAACTGGAAGATGTGATACGGCTTCATACGTCTGTCAAAGACGTGTGCGTGGTCGGCGTCAAGGACCCGGTGGACGGGGAGAGACCGGTCGCTTGTGTTGTTAAGAAGGATAGCTGTGATGTCACTGCTAAGGAAATCAAAGATCTCGTAGAAAGTAAGTTCGAAGAGATGAATAAACTTATTTTAAAAAAATTAAAAATGTAAATTATAAGTTATATTATTTATGTATCCCACACACAGCAGGGTAGGCAGAGGGAACCTAGTGTTAAGACACTCCGTTTCTCACTTTCTGCCGAATTCTGGAGGCATTGCTTGTTGAGTAGCGGAACTCAACACCGCGCTTTGCCTCGACACCAGAGCGAAGAAATGGAAATATAAATTTAAGTAAATATTTAATCTCCTCGAGTGGGGATCGAACCAACAACCAGTCGGATTTATAGTCACACTTTGTGCCCCTGCGCCACGACTGACCTCAACCTATGTACAATCTATATTTGTATACATTTTTTATTTATTTCAGGTAAATTATCCAAGAATAAAGCGTTGTCTGGCGGTGTCGTTTTTTTAGACACCATACCATTAACATCTACGGGTAAACTTGCCAAAAAGAGGATTCTTCAAATTGTTTTGAACTCTAATAGAGAATATTTTTTTTATGAATTTATATAACAATAATGTAAATTATTATGCTTATTTAGTATACGCTTTAAAAATATTTTAATATTTCTATTATTAGTTTGTATATTTTTTTGGATTGTTGACGAATGACAGAATGATGCTAGTGGATTTGAAATTTTGAGAATAAAATAGTAGTAAATGTATAATTTTATAATATTCTGTGATATTAGAATATATTGTACTCGTATGTATATAAGAATTATTTTTTAAAAATAAATGTACAAAAATCAATACTATTTACATTTTAGTTAAGTCTTTAATTTATTATATTTTAATATAATCTTATTACTTTGAAATAAATTGATACTAGAAATTCAATGTAAAATTTCTATCTTAGAAATATTTAAATAACTGTTGACTTAAAGATAACAAATAAATGTGCTAATAATATTTGGTTTCATATATATTTTTTAAGAAATCTCAGAGGTGTTGGTACGGCGGTGTTTAATTTAGTAGGTGAAGGCGAAAAAAGTTAAATTAAAACCTTATATATTTTTTTTATAATTGTGTAATAAATTGAAAAATTTTGTTGTTTTATTTATTTAAAGTAAATAAATATCTAACAACATTTATTAACCATTTATAATTTAAGCCGTAATTTTTTAAATAATATATTAAATATATTTTTTCACTTATGTATTTATTTAAAACTTTATATAGATATATAATGTTACATTTAGCTTTTTTTAGTTTTAGTACATGAACAAAAATAGCTTATTAAAAATATTTTAAATATTTAAAATCTGTTTTATTTTGACTCAAAAAAATTAACAGATTGCATTTCATACTGACCTTAGATTTTTTTACGTTCAGCTTTGGAATTTTAATTAATTAATTTATTTAAGTAGGGCTTACATTCCCTGGCCTCTCTCTATCTTCAAAAATATTTTTTAATATTATATTCCTGTTTTTCATAAAGGTTTCTTGTTATATAGAATGGCGTTGTTAAGTCAAGTTTTTCATGCCACTCAATTCTTATCTGCTTTTATCTTTTACTTATAAAGAGTTAACATTATAAAATAAATAAAATAATTGAGTGTTATTTAACATTTTATTTATATTTAAACAATGATACAAAAATAAATAACGCTATAAAATCATTATATTTTTTACTTTTATCCTCTTTTCATGATGTTGGCCATGTCAAAAAACATAAATTATACTAGGTCGCCTTCAACTCTATTTTGGAGACATTGCGTGTTGAGGGACGGATCTTCACGTACGATGATACGCCGCGACACCAAAGCGAAGAAATGAAAATATTTAATATTTCATTTAATGAGTGGGACTCGAACCCACAACCTGTCGTGTTTACAGTCTCACGTTTGTGCCACTGCGCCACGACTGGCGTAAATCATGTAATATTTAAATAAAAAAATGAAGTGGGTCGTAATTTTTTTATTTTCATTTAATAAATATTTATAAAATTAACAAAAATTAAATACTGACAACAGATTAAAATAAAATAAATATTAAATGTTGTACTACAAAATATAACAGATTACACCTAGGTGACACGCACCAGCGTGGATAGCCAAGTAAAATAAATATAAGTTAAACTTTTTTTCTCGCATTTATTCATACAGTTACACTAACCGTATATTATTATCTAAAAATAATTTTACCGGTAACATAAAAAAAAAATTAAAAACATTTCTGCTCTCGCATGTTGTTTACTATTTCCTGTAGCTTATTTCTTGCGATTTTCTGTGATGATGTGAAGGGTAGCTTTTCTAGGAAGATAACACCACCGCGTAGTTGCTTGTTCTTTGATAGCTTATCTAAAATTATCATTATTTTTATATTATTAAATCTTAAATTCTTATAATTGTATTACTTTAACAGATGTAGAATTCTATTTAATAAAAATAGGTATACAGAGTGATAGCATTTGAAACACACATATATTTTCTGTTTTTTTGTACCTAAATATAAAATAAATAATTAAATCAAAATAAAGAAACACATCAAAGTAGACGTGACAGTTGTAGATTCGATTTCCACTCGCGAGAACGAAATATTTAATTCCACCACCCAACACACAATACCTCCAGAATTCGGCGGAAAGTAGGGAACCGAAGTCTTAATTAGAAACGGAGTGTCTTAACAATAGGTTTCCAGGTTCCCCCTATCTACACCACTATGTACGGGATACAGCGTGAATCTAAAAAAACGTATATATTATTACATACTCGCTATTAAATCTTTAATATCCTGGGCATTGACTGTATGACCGCTTTCTGTCACAATGCAGGCTAGGGGCCGTTCTCCGTCGAGCGGGTCGCTTATACCGACGACACACACGTGCTTTACTCCCGGATATTTACTGATTATTTCTTCTAGCTCCATTGGAATTACCTATAAATATACAGAATATTTTAGTTAAGTTTATAAAATATTAAAAAAAGAAAGACATTTTTCTTTTTTAAGTGTAGAATATATTTAACATAGCGGGATTTGAAGCTGCGTCCAAGTTTAGACGATTTCCAAAAGGCGGACCGGAAGCAACACTATATGGGTTCGTTGCGAGTGTAATATAAATTAACAAAATTCTTATATTTCTTGTATCGATACTTTACATTACGCAACGGAATTTCTACGTGATTTTTAAAACATCGTGTATTATTAAGTGAAGCATAAATGAAAAAAAAATGCAAGTTGTAAACCGGTGAAAATAAGCAAAAACTTAAAAGTTCGTTGATTGAGTTGTTAATAAAAAGCATTGGCGAATTTGGACGTATACTTTATGATACATTACTCTTAAGTCTTTTAATTCTTTAAGATACCTATATTATGTATGGTTTTATAAGGTTTTACAGGATTAAATAACCCCTTGAGTTTCGTCACACATTTAGAGTCGAGAACGGAAATATTTTAATGGGGAAAATTGTGTCGTAATACCAGGTTCCCTGGTTCCCTCTGCCTACCCTGCTATTTGTAGGATACAGCGTAAAGCTGAAAAAAAGGGAAAGTAATCTCTTTGACAAAAATATTTTATTGTAAACTTACATGTGAATTTCTGTACTTTATAAGTGCTTTAAGACGATCAACGTAAAAGTAGTTGTCATTTTCATCCTTGTATAATAAATCTCCCGTTTTGAAGAAACCGTCTTCGGTGAATGCTTTTGCTGTTTCTTCTGGATCGTTATAATATTCCTAGAAAATAATAAATGATTATATAATATTATTTTAAATTACTAAACAAATATATATATATATATAAAACATTGTGTATACATTATGCTTAATAAAATATTTATTGACTACGAGTATAAGGTTCATTTAAGATAAATCAGTTTCACGCTGTATCCCACACACAGCAGTGTAGGCAGAATAAACATAGTGTTAAGACACTCCGTTCCCCACTTTCCGCCAATCCTGGAGGCATTGCGTGTTGAGTGGCGGAACTCAACGCCGCGCTTTGCCTCCACAAAAGTGGAAAGGAAGAAAGGGAAATATAAATTTAAATAAATATTTCATTTCCTCGAGTGAGGATCGAACCCACAACCATTCACGTTTACAGTCACACTTTGTGCCCCTACGCCACGACCAGCGTCTATAAATAAAATGCGTAAAAATAAAAGAAAATAAACTAAATATATAAAAAAAGCGTTTTTTACTCCAATATATTAATGTTACCGTGAATCTTGGTCCTTTCGCCCATAATTCGCCATTGACGTACGGTTCTGTCACTTCCTCGCCTGTGTGAGGATCAACCAGCTGAAATATAAGGAAAACAGTTTAGATTAGATTGGCTAGTTATACAGATTTTTTCATTAAATAATTACATATTTTTTTTTTTTTTTTGTGTTACGAAAGACAAATAAAAAATTATTGAGACACTCAATAATAATTTTGATGTTGAATAATATATAAATTTAATTGTAAAAGTTTTTCATTATTATAGACGAACTAATTAAATAAAATTATATATAAAAATTAAATAAGCAGCTTCACGCTGTATCCGGTACACAGGGTAGGCAGAGGGAACATAGAGTTAAGACATCCCCTTCCTTACTTTCCGTCGAATTCTCGAGGTATTGCGCGTTGAGTGGTGGAACTCAACGGCGCGCTTTGCCTTGACACCAGAGCGAAGAAACGAAAATATACATTTAAATAAATAATTAATTTCATCGAGTGGGGATCGAACCCACGACCAGTCGCTTTTACAGCCACACTATGTGCCCCTGTGCCACGACTGGCCTCTATTGCTATTATTAATAATGGCAATAATAAACTCAGTAATCTCAGTAATAATAATCTCAGTAATCTCAGTATTATTATTCAAATATTTAGTTTTTTCCTTTACATTTATATTAATCGCAAAAAATAATAGCTACATCGTGAGTCAGTAAAGTAGTTGTAACGTACGTTTATGTGTATTAACAAGCGCGAGTCGGGCCCTCCCAACGGGGGTTCCGTACAAAAATTTAAGGTATCGAGCTTTTTCTGAAAATCAAGCTTAGCTTACCCAGAGCCTTTTCATCTCATACTTCACTTGAACAAGCGGCCCCTTTTAAGGCTATTATTTTTAGGACACTAACCACAAATGTATATTTTTCTTATTTTTTCCCTGAACTAGTACTGCCTGTAGATGCTAGCTGCCAAATGTCATAATTCTAGATCAACCAGAAGTACTCTATTAATTTTGATATTGAGGCCAGTCGTGGCTCAGGGGCTCAAGCGTGTGACTGTAAACGCTATATATAATAGGCTGTGGGTTTGATTGCAATTCGAGGAATTGAAATATTTCATATTTTTCATTCCCTCGCTCTGGTGTCGAGACATAGTGCGGCGTTGAGTTCCGTCACTTAAAACCTTATGCCTCCAGAATTCCGTAAATAGTTAAGAGCGGAGTGTCTCAGCACTATGCTTTCTCTGCATACTCTGCTACTAGCGGGATATAGCGTGAAGCTGGAAAAAATGCGATAATATACCTTAATAGCGTAAAGAGATAGAGGTCTCCCGCAGCTCCCGGTGGGCCCTGCAGGATTAGGAGCTAACACTGATCCAATCATTTCGGTTTGCCCATAGGCTTCCATAGCAGTAGCGTCTTTCGCCATAATTTTCTAAAATTTATATAAAAAGGTAAAACAGTTAATAAAAAAATGCAAATTTATCTATCAATGGAGGATTCCAGCGAATAGAGTATTCCGTTTAGGGAACTCCGTTTTTGTACATTTTTGAATTGGATTATCAATTTTGATATTATAATCGATATAAATCATCAATTATACAGAATTTTATTTGATTACATTATTTTTATTAATATTATGTAATATAATAAAAAATTATGTAATATTATGTAA
This sequence comes from Heliconius erato x Heliconius himera, assembly GCA_013421005.1. Taxonomy (NCBI): domain Eukaryota; kingdom Metazoa; phylum Arthropoda; class Insecta; order Lepidoptera; family Nymphalidae; genus Heliconius; species Heliconius erato x Heliconius himera. The sequence goes on from JAATLQ010002261.1 coordinate 19,596, forward strand.
CAAGTTTTCCAACATAATTTTATTAACATAAATCAAATAAATTCTATAATATTATAAAGGATGAAAAAAAGGAAAAAAGAAATAATATAGTATAATTTTTACTTAATTGTCAAGTCCATAAAAATAATAAATTAATAAATAACGTAACAGTAATAAATTAAGCACATTTCTACTACAAATGAAGACCAATCGATTTATTACCGAGACCGTTTTTTTTATATTATTTAAATTAAAAAAGTCGGTCTGTAATATCATTTAATTGTGTAAAGTCAGTCCGTCTGTAATATCAGTTTGTGGGTTCGATTCTCATGTCTTCGCTCTAATAAGGAAGCAGCGTTGAGTTCTGCTAATGTCTCCAAAGTTCGGCAGAAAGTGAGGTACGGAAGTGTTTTTAAGGTAAGAGTGTTTTAAGATTAGGTTCCCAAATTTTCTTTGTTAACCTTGCTATGTGTGAGATACAACGTGAAGCTATAAAAGCTGATTTGATTTTTTTTTTGATACGACCCGACATATAGTAACTTTTATCTCATTTTTCGAGACAATTGTGAAAATACTATATTTAAAAATACGTAAATTGTATAATTATATACACTAGGTTCCCTCTGCCTAACCTGCTGTGTGCGGGATACAGCGTGAAGCTGATTTGATTTTTATTTATAATTGACTACCTCTTGCTATGTCATCGATATTATTAAACAAAATAATAATTTTAAAGGTTAGCAATTAATATTACAGAAATGCATTATCACTTCAAGTGTTCTTCAAGGTGATTATAAAGTAAAGAGTAAATAATAATATCTTTATATATTGTTTTAGGATTTGGATTTGTTTATTTTTCTCTGTAGATATTTTTTTCTTATATGATATATAAATATTGTAAGAGTTTTATTATGCTTGTGGGTATAATATGGTGACATATTATATCCACAACCATCGTCCGACTGTGTGGTGACAACACGATGGTTGTGGGTTCGATATTCACTCGAGCCAATGAATTATTTACTTTTACCTGGTCTGGCAAAACAAAGTGAACAACGTTACTTAAGTGTTTATACATATGCCACGAAATACTATTTTCACTTTTAAGTCCGTTCGACATATTTTTTTTCTTTCACGCTGTATCACGCATAAATAGGATAAACAGAGGGAACCTAATGTTACGTCACTCCGTTCCCCAAGTACTGCACTATTTTCGATGAATGGTACCAGAGCATCAAATGTAAACAATTCATTTCTGAGTGGATATCGAACACACAACCGTCGCGTCTACAGTTAGTTGCTGCGCCACAGCGGCCTTTAAATATTTAATAAAAATATACTTATTTATACAATACATGAGGCTAGTCGTGGCGCAGGGGCATAAAATGTGACTGTAAAATCAACTGGTTGTGGGTTCGATAACCCACTCGAGGAGATGATTCATATATTTATTTAAATTTATATTTCCATTTCTTCGCTTTGGTATCGAGGCAAAGCGCGGCGTTGAGTTCCGCCACTTCCACACACACACAACATGCAATGCCTCTAGAATTCGGTGGAAAGTGGGAAACGAAATGGCTTAACACTAGGTTCCCTCTGCCTACCCTGCTGTTTGCGGGATACAGCGTGAAGCTGAAAAATAATATAATAACTATTTACAAAAAATAACAAATTGCTAAGCTTACCTTTAATTCTGCCATTACTCCAGGATAGATTTTTGAACCGGCTATGCTGATGTTTTTGAAGCAAGTAAGATCAACTTTATCTTTTTTGCTCACCAGATACGCTATAAATGTAGGTCCGAACAACCCTTGCATGGGCTGCAATAGAAAATAAGATTATTTTAAATATTAAACATTCGAAGACACGATGTAATGTAAGGTGAATAACTAAATAACCTAATAGGGGTTGTACAAAATTAGTTAAGAAAGTTGTATATTATTACGTAGACCAGTCCATCTCAATTTTTCTATATTTTTGCAGCTTCACGCTGTATCCCACACAAACAGTGTAGACAGAGGGAACGTGCGAAACCAGTGTTAGGATACTATGTTCCCATTAAGTTACTTCCGGTCCCCAGTTTCCGTCTTGTTCTAGAGTGGCGGAACAGAACGCCGCGCTTTGCCTCGTTACCAGAGCGAGGAAATGTAAAATACATTATAACATATATTTTAGTATGTACATATTTCATTTGCTCGAGTGGGAATCGAACCCACAACCATTGTTGGAAAACAAATTGCTATACTAAATTTACCTTATATTTGTTAATAATATCGATGATATGTTCGTAGCTGTCAGGAATAGAACTCTGTACTTTAGTATCTCCTATCAGCGGACCACCAACGGACAAAAAGTAGTTTGATATCCAATTTACTGGAGATAGATTCAATATTCGTTTTCCTGGTCTACAAAAAGAAGAGTAATTTTTTTAAGATGAGTTTGTAAATAATATGTATATAGATGGCTCATTTGGTCGAACAATATTAAATTTGCACTATTTATTAAATTGAAAATCAAATAAAAAAAAATTAACATTTAATTTAACTTTTTTAGAAAAGATATTTTTTTTATTCATCCGATTACGTCATTGTTGCACCAATGAGCGTAATGCTAAAATCAAATCAGCTTCACGCTGTATTCCGCGCACAGCAGGGTAGGCAAAGGGAACCTATTGTTAAGACACTCCGTTCCCCACTTTCTGCCACTCAACACGCAATGCCTCCAGCATTGCGTGGCAGAACTCAACGCCGCGCTTAGCCTCGACACCAGAGCGAAAAAATGGAAATATAAATTTAAGTAAATATTTCATCTTCTCGAGTGGGGATCGAACCCACAACCAGTCGATTTTACAGTCATACTTCTTGCCGCTGCGCCACGACTGGCCTCAAGCAAAATGTTGGATTGCAGTAAACCTTTGATTATTATGTCAAATACTTTTTCTAAAAAGTGTTCATTATCGATTATCGATTATTTTGTGGTTGGAGTTTAAGGAAAACCAAACAACCTGCCTTTTGGTTTTCCGTAACCACTTAAAATAATACCACATCCAATTATTGAATGGAAATACGTCGTAATAACTTAAATTATTCTTTAACCACTAACCTTTGGCCTTAACTAAACGTTGCTTTACTTACTTATTTAGAAAACGTATAAAATATAGAACGTATGGCTTAGTGGTCAGAGCGCCTAGTCGGTTTCAAAAGGCGCGGGTTCGAGTTGCGCTTCGTTCAAATTTTTATACGTTTTCTAACTAAGTATTCTTCTTCTTAAGTGTGGAATAAAATTTAAAAAATGTTAAAAATGTTGCTTTACTTTATCGGACGACTGTGGGTTCGATTTCTACTCGGGGGAATGAGATATTCAATATTTTCATTTCCTCGCTCTGGTAACGAGGCAAAACGCGGCGTTTTGTTCCGGCGGGAAGTGCGGTGTTTTTTTAAATTGACATGTAATTTTAATTTGTATGTAGATATATACACAGAAAATATTATTTGGTGAGATACAATAAATATGATATTATAATAAGAAAAAAAGTCCAAAATACTAAACCAAAATAATAATAAAATAGTTTACTCACTGTTTATAATAGTTGTATTGTTCTAATAGTTTCGTTATTTTGAACATGAACGGCTTGTGGTTGAAAGCTGCAATCTTAACTTTACCAGTAGTACCACTCGTGCATACCAGAAATGCATATATTTTTTCTATATCGATTTCTTGTACCCTTAAAATAAATATTGCATCGATTATTTAACCGGATTTGATTTTTTTTCCATCTCCACGTTGTATTCCGCACATAGGAGAGAGAGATGAGGCAGAGGGAGTTTTCAGACACTCCACTCCCTACTTTACATCGAATGTTGGAGGCACTACGTGGTCATTTTTAAAACCTTAATGAAAAACTTAAAACTCTGCTTATCTGCTATAAGATGGAACTCTGTTGATAACATTTTTTTTTATATAAACATTCCTCTATATAGGTTGAGAAATGAAAAATCTATATATATACTTTTATGCACACAGCAGGGTAGGCAGAGGGAACATAGTGTTAAGACACTCCGTTCCCCACTTTCCGCCAACTTCTGGAGGCATTGCGTGTTAAGTGGCGGAGAAAATATGTATACTTATTTTTTCGTATATTATGTATTACGTAGCGTAGTAGGAAATGATGTCAGACATGTAAAAGATGCAGCATCATAATGACATGCAATTATAATTCTATATAACCAACCAACATGTTTTAGTTTAAATGAACATACTCGTACATCATATTATTATCCTCATTAAGCCCAATAGTTCAATGTTTTAATGTTTGTTTATTTGTTTGTTTATTTGTTTGTTTCTTTGTTTGTTTCTTTGTTTGTTTGTTTGTTTGTTTGCTTTGTTTGGACGCATTGTCCAAGTTTTGTAACATAAGTGTATCGTATGTATTGTAATACCTTAGAATATTATGAAGTCATTAAGAAAACAATAACCTTTCTTATCAAAATATCCTAATCATAATTTACGCAGGCGCAGTACTGGCGCACGGGCACAAGTAAACGCGACAGGTTGTGGATTCAATTCCCACTCAGGAAATGGAATATTTAATAATTTCATTTTCACGAAGCAGAGGGAACCTAGTATTAAGACACTGTGTTCTCTACTTTTTCTTGGTCTGGTAACGAGGTGCGGCGCGTTCCTTCACATAACACGCAATACCAGAATTCGGCGGAAAATAAGGTATGGTAGGGTCTCCGGGGTTACATATCAGTTAAGTATGTGAGCTGATTTACTTACTTAAAATCATCTTCCCTTTCATTTGTAGCGTATGTATCCATAAACTCTGTGAATGTACACGGATATCCTTTATCAAAAGTGACAATCTTCATATTAAGACCAAGGTTCTCTGATGCTCGCTTGTAGATGTCGTATGAATCGCCTTGGCAGAACGCTATTTTAGGTTTTGTTAAATTCAATAGTGACTTCACTTCGTCTAAAAATTATAAAGTGGTTATTTCGAAGTTTATTATGTTGACTGTTTTATATATAATAATAATATAATAAAAACAAATAATGTTATTTGGAGAAGAAATAAAATCAAATCAGCTTCACGCTGTATCCCGCACACAGCAGGGTAGGCAGAGGGAAACTAGTGTTAAGACACTCCGTTCCCCACTTTCTGCCGAATTTTAGAGGTATTGCGTGTTGAGTGGCAGAGATTAACGCCGCGCTTAGCCTCGACAGCATTTCGAAGAAATGGAAATATAAACACCGTTCCGCACTTTCCGCTAAGTTCTGGAGGCATTGCGTGTTGAGTGGCGGAACTCAACGCCGCGCTTTGCCCAATTAAATAACGTATCGTAGTGTCAACTAAGTAATTACCATATTTGAAAAACGGATCGACCCCAACAATAGGTAGGCCGTTAAAGAGGGCCGCGTAAAACGGAATGTGAATGTCAATGTGATTTTTGCCACCGAAAGCGAGAACATCTCCTGGCTTCAGACCAAACGCTCTCAATGCTTTGGCCATTCGTATACATCTTGACAGTACAGAAGTATAAGTCTCCTCCTCCCCAGTTGCTGCGTCTATCTGAAATAAAATAAATAAATTTACTTTTTCACTCATAAAATGACGTAATTGTTAGAGGTTGTGGCGCAGGGGCACAAGTGTTCGACTGTAAACGCCACACGTCATGGGTTAGATTCCCACTCGGGGAAATTAAATATTTCGCCTCTGAGTTTTGTCACTCAACGTTACGGAAGAGGGAATGGAGTGTTTTTACACTAAGTTCCCAGGTTCCCTCTGCCTATCGTGCTATATGTAGAATACAGCTTGAAACAAAAAAAATGTTATTAAAAAAGACAAATAAAACAACTATATTAAGTGCATAAATGCAGATTTAAAAAAATCTGTTTAAAATAGTACTAGTAGTTGTAATAATTTTTTCTCACTTCCAATTTAAAGTTGCATACTATAAAGTCTTTGGACTGCATTTATTTGTAACAATAAATAATTGATAAAGTAAGTAATATAAGAATCTTATCATAGAGAACAATAGCTTTTATATTTTATTTATCATATTTGATTATATACATATACTGGGTTATTAACCTACTTATTAATATAATTATTTGTTTTAAGGATTTAAAGGTTTTTTTTTTTCAAAACAAAAAAAACCATTGAGACCTGTCCCCACTGATTTCTACTCGAAGAATTTAAATGCTTAATATTCTCATTTCCTCTAGCAACAAGGCAAAACTCGACGTTGACTTCCGCCTCTTAATACACAATGTCTCTAGAATACGGCGGAAAGTGGAGAACGGAAGTGTTTAAATGGGAACAGAATGTCTTAACACTCGGTTCCCAGGCACCCTCTGCCTACCCTCCTATGTGCGGAATTTAGCGTAAATAAAAAAAAACTATTCAATGATTAGATCATTTTAATGATCACATCTAAAAATTTGTAAAGTAATAGGTATTATAGAAACAGTAAAGTTAAATTTGAATGAACTTCAAGAATTGACAACGAGTAGGTACCTACTTATTTCTTACATTCAAGCAAATGAAAATTATGAACGTATATAAAATACCGCTTTATTTCATTACAACAAAATTTTTATTCAAGAGTTAAAAAATTGTAACGTTTTATGGCTAGTGAAGGCGCAGATTGTAAAATCAACTGGTTGTGGGTTCAATCCCCACTCGAGGAGATGAAATAATTACTTAAATTTATATTTCCATTTCTTCGCTCTGGTGTCGAGGCTAAGCGCGGCGTTGAGTTCTGCCACTCAACACGCAACGCCTTCCGAATTCGGCAGAAAGTGGGGAACGGAGTGTCTTAACACTAGGTTACCTCTGCCTACCCTGCTGTGTGCGGGATACAGCGTGAAGCTGACTTTAATGTTCTTTTTTTTATATATGAACATATAATAATCATGTATTAAAGGATATTAATGAGGTTAGACGCGGCGCATTGGAACAAGCATGGGACTGTAAATGCGATAGGTTATAGGTTCGATTACCATTCAAGGAAATGAAATATTTTATATTTTCATGTCTTCGCTGTTGTAACGAAGCAAAGTGTGGCGTTAAATTTCGCCACTAAACACGCAATACCTCCAGAATTCGGCGGAACGTGGGGAGCGTAGTGTCTTAACACTAGTTTGAGTTAACAAATTACTGATATTAGTTAAAAAATTATGAACTGTGTACACTACAAAAAATGTTCTATTTGTTTTCAATGTTTCATATAACGGCTGTAAATCAAATATAATTATAAAGCAAATACTAATTAGTAGGCCAGTCGTGGCGCAGGAGCACAAAGTGTGACTGTAAAATCGGCTGGTTGTGGGTTTGAACCCACTCGAGGAAATGAAATATTTATTGACTTTTAAATTTTCATTTGACGTTGAGTTCCGCCACTCAACACGCAATGCCTCCAGAACTTGGCGGAAAGTGGGGAACGGAGTGTCTTAACACTAGGTTCTGTCTGCCTACCCTACTATGGGATACAGCGTGAAGCTGATTTAATTTCAATTTACTAATTAGTAATAAGATTTTAAAAAAAAATAAGTTGTAATAAAACTTACTTGACATATCACATTTTTATGTTTCTTCATGCTGTCAAACATCAAATGACCGAGGTGAACGTTTGAATTCGAATCCATATCGAAAAATTTTTTTCAATGCACCAATAATCAAATATTTAAGAAATAGAAATAGAATATTTAAATAAATAAGAAATAGAATATAATATATTCTGCTTTAAAATTAAACACACGTCCACATGCGCTTATAGAGGAAACACGTTTGTTTTTTTCTTGCATCTAGTTCTGTAATATATAAGGGCTTCGAGTTTTCGCTGTAAAGGAAGGAAAACATATATTTAAACATAATTACATTATGAATTATTATATATAATATGTATTTATTAGGTTTTAGTAAAACCCCACATTTTGTAAATAAATATAAGGTAGACCAAAAAACAAAAATGGAGAATTCAATTAAACATGGTTTTATTTTATAAATTTTAGTGTGAACATAGCTGGTCAATGAGTAGTAAAAGTGAATCATATGCAAAATAATATTGATTTCGAGGAAAATATTGTGTTTAAAATGTTTTCGTTTTTTGCAATCATTTATGATTTTGGTAGAATGCAGAAATGAGGCTGTCTACAACAGTTTTTTTAATTTCAATTTTTTCAGCTTCACGCTGTATCCCGCACACAGCAGGATAGGCAGAGGGAACCTAGTGTTAAGACACTTCGTTCCCCACTTTCCGCTAAATTCTGGAGGCATTGCGTGTAGAGTGACGGAACTCAACGCCGCGCTTTGCCTCGACACCAGAGCGAAGAAATGAAAATATAAATGTAAATAATATTTTATCTCCTCGAGTGGGGATCGAACCCTTGACTGGCCTCACTAAATATCTACTACTAAATTTCTATTAATTTCTAAAATTCGTGATGTTGATTTAAATAATATTATCGAAAAAATGTACCTGTAATTATTTTTAAGAATACATGCACTTTGTTCTTATTTATCTTTAAGAATCGCCCGCATCATGCTGAACTATTGTAATCTTAGTGATAATTATGTTTGAATACGTAAAGTCACGCAATGCCTGTTTTCTTTATTATTTTCTTTCAAATCAGTATTTACTGGTTGACTTTTATATAAACTGTGTCGTGATTTACTACTTGTGTTCAAACTATATGTACTTTGAAGTGGTGTTGAATATACTCAGTGTAAGCCGTGAGTAGACTTTTATTCATCTCCATCAACACTACAAATGTAAATTGCCTGCTGTATGCAGATCCTGTAGTGCTCATTACATGTTCAGAATGCGAGTTGGAGGCATTGGTCACTACTCTGAAAAGAGAGTGTCAAAATAATGGTCTAAGAGTCAATGTGAGTAAGACACAGGTCTTCTGCTATTTGAAAGAAATGAAGAAAGGACAGAATGCAAGATTAGTTTAAATGGTAAGATATTAGAATAAGTGAATGAAGTGGTATATTTGGGAAGTATGTTCAGCAGAGATGGAAGATACGAGATGGCTACGGTAAGGTGTATTGCTGCCGGTAACAGGATTAACGCTGCCTTAGCTTCATTGATGTGACGGCGAAACGTTAGCACAGTTACACGTTTGGCCGTACACAATATATTACGACGACGGCAGCGAAACGTGGTTATCATAGAAGAAGAATGAAAGAAAGATGAACATATCACGAACATAGCATTCAAGATGCGATCTCTACTTAGTATATGCGGAGTCGGCTTAGCTAATCGAATTAGTAAAGAATAATATACAGAACGGCAAGTACTAGAGAGGATATCACGGTGAGAATGAAAAAGAACGTGCTCTGCTGGTCTGGGCATATTAAAAGAATGAGTCATGAAAGAATGGCAAAAAAGATTAATGAAGGAAAAGTGATGATAGTGGACGAGACGCTTGGCGCTCCATTGTCTCTGACTGCCCTGCTTGAAGCTATATATGTATGTATGTATGTATGTATGTATGTATGGACACTTAAATATATATTAGTATAGTTCAAGTGGGAGAAGCTGCGCGGGGTCCGCCAGTCTAGAAGGAGATATGTCATTTTTAATACAAAATTTTCATACTTGGATTTTATTAGAACAAATCCAATAAGACAAATGCATCTTTTAAGGAAATAACATGATCATCTATTGTAAGTCCGAAAAGTACATGTCTATTTTGTTTTCCTTTTTCCTGCCCTCAAGTGTTTAAGTATTTATGCACATGTTTATAATTATAATAATAATAATATGGAATTGGTGCTGTAAAATAGGTGGTAAAGAAAATCAACAATGTTGCAAACTGTTATAACTATAATTATATAACGAATATACATTGAGGCCAGTTATGGTGCAGGGGCACAAGTGTGTGACTGTAAACGCGACAGGTCGTTGGTTTGTTTCCCGCTCGAGGAAATGAAATATTTTCATTTTCCTTGCTCTGGTGTCAAGACCAACAATGAGTGAGTGAGTGAGTGAGTTCCGCCACTCAACCGCAATGCCTTCTGAGTTCGGCGGAAAACGGGGAGCAGAGTGTCTTAACAAGGTTCCCTCTGTCTATAGTGCTGAGTGTGGGATACAGCATGAAGTTAAATAAAGAATACGGTACGGGCTTGGTCTTTGAACATTTGTAGTCATGCTTTAAAGAATTTATTTTTATAGCTTCACCTATAATCGTGTAAACAGTAAAGTTGACAGGAAGAATAAAGTGCCTCAATTCTCTGTTTTATTCTCAAGTAGAAAATATTTAAATTTAAAGT
>JAATLQ010002261.1:29956-45556 GCA_013421005.1 Heliconius erato x Heliconius himera
GTCTAGCTAGTAATTACGTAAGCAGAAGTTATTTATTTTTCATATATATTATGGCTATATTTGGTAGACGTATGTATGGTAGACGATACAACTATTAGTTTTATAATATAATATATAAGTTTATTATATCTATTTAGCGGGAATGGCACATTGTCAAGAGTCTAAATTTCAAATTTTATAAAAATCTGTGGCGATTTAATGATTTTTCCATACAAACTTTCAACCTCTTATTTGCACCTTTAGGGGGTGAATTAAAATAAACCACGAAACACGTGTTCAATGAAATATTTTTAAGAGTCTGAACTTAATTTTTTTTATAAAATTCGGTGCTGATTTCAATTGTTTTCCATACAAACTTTCAACCCCTATTTCATCCCTTTAGGGTTAAAATATTTCAAATTCCCTTCTTAGTGGATTTCCAAAATTTGAAAATATAAATCTGTCCGAATTTCACGTTTCTATGTACTATCAGCGGCAGTGGGAACATGTCCTTTTATATATGTAGATACAAATAAAATATCAATAAAAATACCTTAAAAAAATTATATACCAATGCTTACGTAAGCATCGGGGGAGGGGGTAAGAGGATTGCTTATTTTTGATGACATAGGGGAGAGGGGGGGGTCAATAATTGCAAAAAAACTGCTTACGTAAAACTTGAACGGCCCCTCTCTGACAAACATATATTTCTCTGATAAAATACATATTTTAAATACATTTATTTATTGTACAGATATTTTTATTTGCAAAATACAACAATTGTATTATAACATATTTTTATTAATAATTAAGTTTAACACCGTAGCGTTACCGTAGCGTTTGGCGCTCCGTTCTCTCTAACTACCCCGCAAGGGATAAAGCGTGAAGCTAAGTTTAGCACTAATTTTTGTTTAGCTTCACGTTGTATATTCCACAGATACCAGATACCATTTCTTCGCTCTGATAACAAGTTAAAGCACGACGTTGAGTTCCGTCATTCAACACGCAATGTCTCAAAAAACCGGCAGAAAGTGGGGAACGAAGTGTCTTAACACTAGGTTCCCCCTGTTTACCCTGCTGCATGCGGGATACAGTGTGAAGTTAAAAAAACGAAAGATATAGATTTATTGTCGTCAAACACGTATATACCACTTTAATGACACACAATGACAAACTCTTATTTAAGTGTCCAACGTCATTATAATATCAAAGTCAAATAATTATTAAGTTAAATTTATTTATAATGAATGTTTTTTTTATGCATGTAGATTTAGATTATAGTGTTAGATTAAGTTAGTAAGTGGCAACTGAAATGAATAACTGGACTTTCTTAAGCAGATATTATATTTATATAGAGATATATGTATGTAATAACATAAGTCTAGTAGTTCTAGGTAATATCTACAGATTTTTTTTAAAAGAATTGTAAAAATAACAAAAGGTACGGACCATAAGTCTGTAGTGTAGGTAAGATTTAAATTAAAAAAGCATAAGTCAAATAATTTTATTTAAAATAAAATGTTACATGTAAAAAAAATACCACCATTTTTTACACATTTTTAAAGTGTTTTTCCACACTTGGAAAAGAGAAATACTTATTAAGAAAACGTATAAAAAAATTGAACGTAGCAGTATTTGAACCCGCGCCTCTTTGGAAACAGTCCAACGCCTCTTTGGAATCCACTCTGACCAACCAAGACACACGTTCTCATCGAGTCTAAATAAGTTGTAAAAAGCGTATAAGAATTTCGACGTAGCTCGATGAGAGGAGGTTTTCAAGAGGCGCCGGTCCAAACTCCTTTACGTTCAAATTTTAATACATTTTCTTAATAAGTCATTTCTCACCAGTTCATTAAATTAATGCCTCAGACCTAAAAAGAACCGGTACAAGAATCTCAGTGGGATAATTCTACAGCTTTAGAGAGATCTTTGTAATACTATTTTATTATGTGCTTAAGAAAATAACTTAAAAAATAACGTAAAATTATTAATACTAGACTAAGAGGCATTATTAATAGTAGACTATTAACGCACTACTGGTAAAATTAAATTTTACCTTTAGAGAGCTACAATATGTTTAATTTTTTAAACGATCTTACATTTTTTATTTTTTTTTAAAGAAAAGTCGAGGCTATCTCGTGTATGAGTCACCTGATGGTAAATTATATCACCACCACATGTAGCACCAGAGTTACATCTGCGGTAAGGCCTTTAAGGTGGAGTGGCGGTTTTTGAAAGTCTCCAGACCAGGCCAGTTCTGGGGCGTGTAGAATTTTTAATAGTATTTTTAATTGATTTTCATTTTGTAACTAAAATAGTTGTTATTTTATTTTATCTTATAGTTTTTCCATATCAAGAACAAGTTGTTTTAACTTTCTTCTGTGGACTTTGGTGGTTGCCGTCACCGGTATGCTGTTCAGGAAAATCACGCCACCTCGAAGTTGTTTAGAATCCGAAAGCGATTCTATAAAATAAGTATTCAAATTATATTATATATTTAAATATAAATTTTTCTAATTATTTTTTTCTTTTTTCAGATTTACGTAATCCTGTATATAGCAAGATAGAGAGGGGATAAGCTAGTGTTAAGTCATTCCGTTCCCCATTTTCCGACGAATTTTCGAGGCATTGCACGTTGAGTTATGGAACTCAACGCAGTACTTTTGATTTGGTATTCTCTGACGAAAAATTCATACCCCTGAATGGGGATCGAACCCACAATCACCGTATTACAGTCACACGCTTGTTCCCCTGCGCCACTACGGCCTCACTTTTTTGTTAAAAGATTAGAAATTATATTTTTTCTCACAATCAACATTCACATTCGTCTGTACTAGAATTATATCTAAAATCAACATTTTCCCAAAAGAAAAAAAAATAGAAAATGAACTCCTGAAGTATAAAAAACAAACCTTTAACCAAATCTTTAATATCATCGGGTGACACAGTGTGTCCGTCTTTGACGACCACGCACGCCACGGGTAACTCTCCGCATTCTGGGTCTGGTAGACCTGCCACGGCAACATCTGACACTCCTGGATGCTGGCGTATCACGTTTTCCAATTCTATCGGTGATATCTGATGTAAATTATTATGTTATTATTATAATTATTAAATAATATGGTGTAATAACTTGAATTGCGAAAATTATAGAAAATCTGTGGTTTTCCTTAACTATAGCTGACGTTGAGCGTTGGATGGAAATGATGTATGGTTTTATTTACTGCGAAAATATTTGTCAATAAACGTAAACAAATAAATAAAATATAATAAACATTTCTAAATTGTTGATCCACACTTAGAAAAGAAAAAAAATTCGAACCCGCGCCTCGTTTCAAGTCCCGCTACGTTCAAATTTTCATACGTTTTCTAAATAAGTATTTCAAATATAATACTTTTAAATGAAATTATTTTAACCGGATTAATCGCGTATATTTAAAATTATACATTTTGGAAACTCGACGTCTTGAACACTTTGCAGTAGTCCGTGATCACGGGTAGTCTACCCGTGATATACTATAGTTGTTAATACACTATAATTTTAAATAAACCCGATTAATCCGGTTAAAATAGTTTTATTTAAAATGTGTAATAATCGTGAAAATCAAAGGAATATAATATTTTTAATATAATATGTAATTGTTGAGGACAGTAGTGGTGCATGAGCACAAGCGTGTGACTGAACGCGATAGGTTCAGGGTTCGATTCCTATTCGAGGACATGAAACATTCAATATTTTTATTTCTTTTCTCAGGTGTCATGGCAAAGCGCGGCGTTGAATTCCACGACTAAACACTCAATGTCTCCAGAATTCGGTGGAAAGCGGGGAACGGAGAGTCTTAACAAGGCTTCCTTTGCCTTCCCTGTTGCATGTGTGATACAGCGTGAGACTGAAAAAAAAAAGTTTTTTCAAAAGAGGATTGCAATATTTTTATAGTATACTGCTACGCTCGCTTAAAATACATGATTATTGATTTAATAAGCAGAATTGATTGACAACTATAATTACTTCTAATATGATTTTTTTACGACATTATCGTAATTTCTATAAGAATTTTTGATTGTTTCGAACTAAAAATACGACCAATGTTGACATTTGATATTCATAAAATATACATAAACCTAATTATTTATTATATATATATATTTTTGTAACATTACGTTCTTTTTACCTATGTTATGTTTTTTAAAGCTCTGTTAAATGTGCTGATGTCAATAATTTAATGTACTTTACTTTGCTTCAGGAACAGCCTTAAATGTTAAATTATTGATTTGGGTAAGGATTTATAATATTCTTTGTAAAATAACTGTAATATTTTCATATTAACTCCTGTACAGTTTTTAAATTAGTTACACATATTATTAGCTAAATGTACTATTGGCAAATATATAGGTACACGTAGAAAGGATGTTTTTAGGCATTTTTATATAGATTTATTTCAAACGAACGAACGAACCAAAAAATTTATGTATTTGCTTGATATCTCTTTGAAGATCAAATCGTTCTTTATCTCTGTGTTGAATTAATTACGATTTAAACTTAAATGTTATGATTTATGGAGGTAATCTCCACTAACAATTCAATTTTGTTTACTTTATTGTATAAAATATTGTATAATAGTGCAACCAAGACGTTTCGAATGTCATTCTTCAGCCAGGAATCTTACCAGCGCGATTGCTAAACATTCGCAGGCAAACTAATGCCTTGAGTTCATTCAAATGACGGTAACTTTTTTTTAATGAACCGATTTTGATGAACCAAACTTTAGTAGTTAAGTTGAGTTAAAACAAAGCAATTGGTGAAATTTTCAAGTAAATCAGTTCAGTACTTTCAGAGAAAAATGTGGACATACATATCGACAGACAGACAGACAGACAGACAGACTGACAGACTGGAAATAAAAAAAATAATTTTTTGCTTTCTATTATTCTTTTTAAGTGTCCCTAGAGGGACACTCCATTTCAGTCAAAATTACTAAATGTACAGACAAAATATTTTTACTGTCTTATTATATATAGAGATTATTATTATATTAAATATTGTTTATAATAAACAAATGTTGAAGCAACAAAAGTATACCTGATAACTTTTATATTTTAAGAGCAACTTTATACGTTCAGTAAAATAGAAGTTCCAGTTTTCATCTCTATAAAACATATCGCCAGTTTTGAACCATCTATCCTCTGCAAATGCTTCTTCAGTTGCTTCTTTGTTTTTGTAATATCCCTTTAAAAAATAACGAAATAAAAATTAACCAACATTAAAATATGATAGTATATAAAGTAAATTATTATAATGATACAAATATTATTAATTTATTAAATATTCTAAGTCATAAATCTATTATATTTTTTTGTTTTCGCTTTAATAAAATTATATTAATCAAGAACTTACGGGATTTAAAGTACCTACAGCTTTCTATGCACATCGTAATTTAGGCCGAAAGCGAAGCGAATGTTTTTATTGTAGTAAAGTGTTGAAAATTTTTAAAAGTAAAACTAACTTTACTAAAATACCTTAAAAATAGTGGGTCCTTTGAGCCAAAGTTCACCAGGCGTGTTAGCTTCTTCAATATCTTCCTGTGTTTCAATGTTCACTATCTATTAAAATAAACCAATAGTTAATAATGTAAAACAGTATATACAAATACATTCATACATTTTCTTACAGTGAGAACGGGGAAACATTCATACATTTTTTTAAGGAAGTAGAATGTTCTCAATAGGGGCCAGTCGTGGCGCAGCGCAGGGTCACAAAGTATGATTGTAAAATCGACTGGTTGTGGGTTCGATCTCCACTCGAAGAAATGAAATATTTATTATTGTAATTTCCTTGATCTGGTGACTAAAAAGCGCGCTTTGAGTTCCACCACACAATACACGATGCTTCCAGAATTTAGCGGAAATACTTAGAGGAGTGTCTCAACACGCAGCCTAGGGCTGCGTCCGCTTACCCTGCTATTGCCAGATATTCCTGCAGAAGGCATGATACGATGAGTAAGTACTGTATTATTCAAATATTTTTTTTTATGATATGATAATAAAACTGGTTTGTTAGTATTTTGGTGGTTTTACGTAATTTTTTAGAATAATTATTAATACTAATAACACAAATATTAACTTACGCGGTATTGTAGACATGCTAGCGGTTTCCCGCTAGAGGCCGGCGATGACGGGTCGCCGAGGAGCGCTATTCCAGCTAGCTCGCTCATTCCGTAAGCGTTTAGTGCGTCAGTGTTAAAACTGACTTGCTGTAAGTATCAAATTAAATTTAGCTACTTTTTTTTCAGCTTCACGCTGAAGTGTAGGCAGAGGGTAAGTTCCCTTCACAAATAGAAAAAAAGGAGTGTTAAGACACTCCCTTTATTCTTTTTGCCTTGATACCAGACAGAATAAATGAAAATATTAATAAGCGATAATTCGTTGCCCCGAGTGGGAATCGAATCCATAATCGTCGCGTTACAGACGCACGCTTGTGCCCCTGCGCCACCGCTTTCATGTATGTATCCTCTTCGCATCTTTATGATTAAATTAAATATTTTACTTTTTACTCTTTTCTTATGGAAAGAGATAAGGCAAACGAGCGTACGGGTCATCTGTACGGGTAACTGATCCCAACCTCCACGACCCCGTGCATCATCAGAGTATGTAGCATCTCTGATGCCGGAGGTGCATTGCCGGCCTTTGAGGTAGAGATAGACGCGCCTTTTCCAGATACTCAAGTCTTATCGACCTGGAAACACTGCCGCAGGTAAGCCATTCCACAGTTGCGAGGCGTGTGGAAGGAAGTTCCTACGAAACCGCACAGTAGTAGAGTGCCACGTATGGAGTGGATGGTATTTAAGCTTGTGACGGTATGGTGCGGTTAGAGAATTCGGCGGCAGTTAACAAACAGTTCCCCAGGACACTCCCCATGATAAATTTCTGATGTATGTGTCTCTAATGTAGATCCATGTATAGGTAAAAAAAGAAAACACTACCTTTATATCGTCTATTAAAGACGGTGGTACTGCGCTCCCACCAAGTAAAATTAGTTCGAAACAAGAAAAGTCACATTGATTTTGATCACATCCTTTTATCAACGATGTCATAAGTGTTGGGCTGAAAATTGTGTAAGTTGGCTGAAAGCATATAAAAAAAATCAACTTTATTTCAGATTTACAGAATTTCTCATTTATTATATGAAATCTACTTAATATTTGAATAGAATATAGAAAATCTATTAATATATATAATATATTTTTGTGGCCGGTCGTGGCGCAGCGGCACGAGGTGTGACTGCAAAACCGACTGGTTGTGGGTTCGATCCCCACTCGAGGAGATGAAATATTTACTTAAATGTATATTTCCATTTCTTCGCTCTGGTGTCGACGTTAAGCGCGGCGTTGTGTTCTGCCACTCTACACGCAATGCCTCCAGAATTCGGCAGAAAGTAGGGAACGGAGTGTCTTAACACTAGGTTCCCTCTGCCTACCCTGCTGTGTGCGGGATACAGCGTGAAGCTGATATATTTTTGTAAAAATAAATAATAAAGCAAATCTTATGTAATGATTTTATATTTATTAGTTTTAATATTCACAATAATATATTATAAAAATGTAAATTAACCTCTTTGTTTAATAAAAAGATGTTTTTTAAAAAAGAAGTAATATAAGTAATATAGAATTGTCATCTGAGAACATTAATAAAATGACGCTTTATGTGGTCGGAAAATTATAATAACTATATAATAATTAGATATACTTTTAGACTTGGAGTGGAAGAATAAAGAGGTTCTCTAGAATAACATATTGTATTAGAATTTAAGATAGACATTGTACAAGCTTAATAGTATTTTACTCTGGAAGAAATATAAGTTCTGTAAAAGCCTCGAGGTGTTTGATTTCGTTACACTTATAAAAATAAGATATTTAAAACAATACATATTCTTAAATTAACAGTGTTGCATGCATGAACATGTGTAAAAAAATGTATTTCAACGTTTTTTCTCCTAAAATGTTATAGGAAGTATAAATTTCATAAAATGAAACGTTGAGGCTCTTATGGCGCAGGGGCATAAGCGCGTGTCTGTAAACGGGACGGTTGTGGGTTCGGTTCCAACTCGGTGGAATGAAATATTTAATATTTCTATTTCCCCGCCCAGGTGTCAAGGTAAAGCTCTGTGTTGAGTTCCAATCATCAGGCAATGCCTCAATAATTCGGCCGAAAGTAGGGATCGAAGTGTCTTAATAGCCGACAGATTGTCTTTACTCTAGGTTCCCAAGTTCCCTCTGTCTATTCTGCGATGTGCAAAAGCGTGAAGGTAAAAAAAAATCTAATTTTATTATCTCTAAACCTATTATATATCTCTAAGTCGAAGCAGTCATTAATTAGAAAGACAAAACAGCTTAAGTAAAAAAATTACCTATTTCATTTTTTTTTGACTTACCCTATACGTATTTATAAGATAGTAAGCATGTTCCTGCGTCAAAGGTAAAGACGATTGTAGTTTTATGTATCGGAACATTGGAGCTGCTAAGAAGTTAAGTATCGCGGTTATCCACTGCAATGGAGCGCCTATCAAGCCCATACGCGTTGGAATCGGGAACTTCGTGGAACGGACCCTGAATAAAGATACACATATATAAAGCGCAACATTACAGTATATTTATAAATATAACAATAAAAGTGACAATAAAAGAAATCTGAACAAAAAAAGCAAATAATATAGTCCTTTCCGATAAATAGGCTGTACAAAAAAAATTTCAATTGAAATCAGTAGTTTCTGAGAAATGCACGTTCAGCCAAACACATCTATAATATTAAGCCTTTTAATATTTTTTGGCTACACACTATTTCACTCACATTGCAGGGTAGGCAGAGGGAACCTAAGCTAATGTTAAGATACTCCATTTCCATTAAGACAATCCCGTTGCCCACTTCCCGCCTAATTCTGGAGGCATTGCGTATTGAGTAGCGGAACTCAACGCCGCAACTTATAATATTAGTAAAATTTTTTAGATCTATAATATTATATATACTGGTAGTCGGTGGTCATGTGTATAAACAAATGTTTATACACATGACCACCGACCGAAAGATTGTAAATGCGTAATACATTTGTCTGCGGTAGAATACCACAAAGGTGAGTCGACATTATTAGTTCAATGTAATTCTAATTAGTTACTTTGAAATAAAATTTCCTCTTTAAGTATGTATTAGATGAATGACTTGTGACTTACGCAATATCTTCAGAACTCGGAGGAAAGTGGGGAACGGAGTGTCTTAAAATTAGGTTCCTCCTGCCTACCCTGCTGTGTGCGGGATAAAGCGTGAAGCTGATTTGTTTTACTTACTTGTGTGGTACCTATTTATTTAATTATATTATAAAAAATATACTTTTAGATTATTAAAAAAGGGAGACGTTTGATATTTTTTTTAGATAAAAAAATCATTGCTCAACTCATATTATAAGTATTATCGAAATTAGGTTTACCGCAGGAGCACAAGTATGTGACTGTAAACGCTACCAGCTGTGGGTTCGAGTCCCACTCGAGGAAGATAAATATTTAGTATTTTCATTTCTTCGCTCTGGTGTCGGGGAAAAGCGCGGCGTTGTGTTCCGCTACTCGTGATACTAACAAGAGATAAGTATTATAAGAATAACAAAAGGGTATATGTATTAGGTATAGATATCTTAGGTGTAGATATGTATGAGATTTCAATTTGTATTTGATTGAGAAATAAAACTTTCTTACCAAAACATGGGCACCGATAACGCACAATTTTTATGCGTAACTTCTGCCGCTTTAGGTAAGCCTGTTGTACCGCTAGTTGATATAAGGAAAGATGCTGTTTCTTCGGGGTCGAAATCTGTGGGTCTAGGATGATAAATTATGTTTAAAAAATATCTATGTATTTTAAAAATATTTTACGAGAAAAAATATAAGTGTCAGAGCAAACCCAAGAATAATAGTTTATTTTATAAGCCATCTTTAAACGAAGATCTCGTAGTAATAAAATGATTTAGATTTAAAATGCCTAAAATTTTAAGGTCAGCTGTGGCACAGGGGAAGAATTGTGTGACTATAAACGTCACGTTATTGGTTCGAGGTTCCCATTCGAGGAAATGAAATCTTTAATATTTTAATAACGCAAAGTGCGCCGTTGGGTTCCGACACGTCGAATTCTAGTGTCATTGCATGATGACATGCAATGACACTAGAATTCGACGTAAAGTGGGAAATGGAAGTGTATAATTAGGAACGGAGTGTCTTAGAACTAGGTTCTTAGGTTCCTTCTGCCTACCGTGCTATGTGCGGGATACAGCGCGAAGTTGGACTCGCTCGCCGAGGGTTCCGTAAAAAATTTGAGATCTTGAGCTTTTTCCGGAATTCTGGCTTAGTTTAGCCAGAGCCCTTTCATTATATACCTCGCCTGAATTAGCGGCTTTAATATCAAATTTTGCCCCATTTTTAAGGCAATAATTTTTTGGATTTAACCATAAATGTATAGTTTTCAGATTTATTTCTGAACTAGCTACCAAATTTCATAATTCTAGGTCAAACGGAAGTACCCTATTTTGATTCCTTAGCGTCGAAATACGCGTTTCTCGCAATATAAACGGTGATATCTTTTTTCTAAGTAAATATAGAAATATGTTTTTTTATCAGGAAATCGTGGGGCCGTATATCTGAGCATATGGTTTGAACTTCAATTCGATATCTCTTAACGTTCCTGAGATAAAGACAGACAGACGGACGAACAACAATGTGATCTTATAAGAGTTCCTTTTATCCTTAAAAAGGTACAGAGCCCTAAAAAAAGCCAATAACACACTTACTATCTTAAAACTCCGAGTATCGTACCTTATACTGTAGGTGTTAAATAATAGATAAATATATTCTCTAATAGTATCACTGGTTTGATATACCAAAAAAAATGTATAAAATGTTACCTAAAATCATCAACTGTCGTATTATCCGCATATTTTTCCATGAATTCTGACAAACTGCACAAATAATCTCCTTTGTCGAATGTCACTATAATGGCGTTTAAGTGCATTTCATTTAAAGCAACTTGAACATCTGGCGCTTTTTCACTTTGACAGAATATTATTTTAGGTTCCGATATAGAGAAAGTATCTCGAAGTTCTTCTAGAAAGTATAGAAATATAGAGTTTAGATGATCTTTATTATATTTCAGTGTATCAGTGTAAGTTATGTGCATTAGTATATGGTATAAATATTTTATAAAATATTATAAAAAATTATATCTATTATAATTAATAAAAAATATACTTTTTTAGAAAACGTATACATAACAATATAACAAGCTTCACGCTGTATCCCGCATTAAACAAGGTAGGCAGAGGGAACTAGTGTTAAGACACTCAGTTCCTTAACACTAGATTGAGTTGCGGAACTTAACTACGCTTCGCCTTGTTACCAGAGCGAAGACATGGTAATATTAATAAAAAATATTTCATTCCTCCAAGTGGTGATCGCACCTTAAGCCGTCGCGTTTACAGTCACACGCTTGTACCACTGCGCCATAAAGGACGGCTGCGGATAAGCTTTATACGATGTATATAATTATTATTTCCTGAGTACCCTCGCTGGACTCACAAATTACAAAAAATACAATACATTATATAGTAAAAAAAAAAGAAATCAGCTTCACGCTGCATCCCGCTTATAGCAGGGCAGGCAGGTGGAACCCAGTGTTAAGACACTCCGTTCCCCCACTTTCCGCCGAATTTTTCGAGATTGCGTATTGAGTGGCGAAACTCAAGCCCCGGTGGCTTTTGCCTTGGCAAAGAAATGACAATATTAATAAATAAAAAAATATACCTCCAGGGGAATCGAACCCACAACCATCGAGTTACAGTCACATTCTCATGACCCTGCGAAACGACGGCCTCAAAATTATAATTGAGTAGTTCTTAAACTTAAAGTTAAAGAATAATATCGTATGCAAGTTGCATTTCTTTCAAAATAAAATAGTAATCATAATATAGTGAATGAGGCCAGCCAATTGTATTGTACATTTTTTTCCAGACGGTATACGCTCTTGGTGTATTTGTTTGGTTGGTGGCGCAGCGGCACGAAGTGTGACTGTAAAACCGACTGGTTATGGATTCGATCCCCACTCGAGGAGATGAAATATTTACTTAAATTTATATTTCCATTTCTTCGCTCTGGTGTCGAGGTTAAGCGCGGCGTTGAGTTCTGCCACTCAACACGCAATGCCTCCTGAATTCGACAGAAAGTGGGGAACGCAGTGTCTTAATACTAGGTTCCCTCTGCCTACCCTGATGTGTGCGGGATACAGTGTGAAGCTGATTTAATTTTTAAAAAAAAAAAACATTAGCCAATAAATCACTTAATACTTACTGACTCCTAACGTCCGGTCTATAGCAGATATAATTATTCCAGTATAAAGAGCTGCGTAGAAAGGTACTGACAAGTCTAAATGGCTTGGCGCCATTAAAATCATAACATCTCCTTTTCTTAGGCCATAGTTTTTAAAACACGTTGCACATTTAACAGTTTTCTCCAATATAGAAGCGTTTGTGTCTGACTCGCCGGTGGCACCATCAATCTACGAAATAGCTTACACGAGTTCTTTAGGATTTTTTTGTATCAGCTTGCCTTTGCCTTCTGTGTGTGTGTGTTGTGGATACAGCATCCCACCCATAGCAGGATAGGCAGAGGGAAGATAGTGTTAAGATACTCCGTTCCCCACTTTTTACCGGATTTTTCAAAGCATTGAGTGACGGAACTCAATATCGGGTTTTTGCCTTAGTGCCAGAGTGAAGAAATGAACATATTAACACACATACACAAAAGTTATGTTTTTACTAATACAGTAGAAACTCGATTAACCGGACTAATTGTTGTTGGTAGGCATTCGGATAATCGAAAATCCGGATAATCAAAAGTATGGAAAATCGGGTAATCGGGTATTTAGAATATGTAAATATGCACATACGTAGTGATATAAATTTAATTAAAACAACTAATATATAAACTGAAAATCAATGTTTATTAAGATATCTTAAGATGTACGACGATGGGACGCGCGGGCGGGGTGGTGCCAGAGTCGACACGTTCATGCTTGCATTGATACTGAGGGCCGGATAATAGAGTTTCTACTGTATATTGTTTATTTGCTTAAATTTGAAAATATAGAAATAAAAAGAAAAGATATATAGAAATAAAGAAAAAAGAAGCGTTAACGCCATAAAAAGTGTGAACAAGCATCAATTCAAATAAATCTTTAAGCATACATATTAAATCAATTTCTGTATTGCAGGAGCGAGCTATTCGTTCAATCTTTAACTTCTTGTAACTTCTTATTTTGAATAAAATTATTTGACTTTGACTTTGATTATTATTGAAAAACACAGTATCAAAGATACTATAACTATTACAAATGTTGATGACAGTCGGCGAGGTGAAAGAGGTATGCAGATATGTAGCGTTTGTCCGTTCTCTCTGACTACCAGGCTAGGGATACAGCGTGAAGTTAGATTATGTTAGATTATTATTGTACCTGCATCACAGCATCCGGATCATCTTTCAAGCATTGCAGAATAATTTTGCCAAGGTGAAATCTATCACTGGGAATGCCAGTTTCTGCGACAATACGAGATGTTATTTCTGCCATGTACCAATGAACTGCATCGTTAAAAAGCGGTGGCGCCATCCTCTTATAACTGTAATAATAAAATTTCATATATTGAAAAAGAGTGAGAACACTTGAGCTGTTAAGACCGAGGATACTTCAATCATGTAAATTCGTTTAGCGGGTCTGGAGATATGACTTCATAAAGAATATTACAAACATACAAGATATGTGTAAAAAACATAGCTCTATCTTTTCAGTCGGGTAAAAAGAGAACTGTGGGTTCTTTAAGGTTTATGAAAATAATTTAACCTAACCTACCTAATTGAAATACCTAATTGAAATATTGAAAATACCATACTCACTTTCAGTGTTTATAAATAATAAGTGTAGCATTGCTGTAGATTTTTCCCAACTGCTAGGGAAGGGTTACGTTTTTTTGCGCGTATCTTGTGTGTATGTATGTATGTATGTAACATTCTTTATTACCTCATAACTCCAGAACCGCTGAACGGATTTACACAATTGAGGTATCGTTAGAATCGTATTAGTAGCCCAAGTGTTTTTAGGTGACGTTAAAAAAAACAATCATGGCAGCTGTGGACGCGCGTGTGGCGCGCCATTGGACTTAGTGAAAAAAAAGTCGTTTCGAATACCACAATATGGGTCTCAAATTCAAGAGCTAATACGAGAATTTCAAAAAGGTATATCACGATTATCATTACTATAATGAATCCTAACATAAAAGTGAAAAATAAAAAAATATTTGAAAAACAAAAACCCCAACTGCATTAAACTAAAAAAAAAGTAAACAAGCCCAATAGTTTATTAGGATTAACAGTTTTATGCAGCCGGGATTTTTGTTTTTACAAATGTTTTTTATTAATTAAAATACGACTAGTGAAGGTAAGGGAGAAATTTTTCTGCTGGACATAATCTATAGTTGTTTATTTTATAAAAAAGAATAATGAAACTTTATGTTGCAAATAATTGAAAAATTATTAAATGCCGCCTTATATATGGGGTGGAAGCGTCAGCGCTCCTGTTACTGGAACAGGATATAGGGTGAAACATTTTAAGCTAAAGCATTTTAATCTAAAGAAATTAATCAAGATACCTCAACTGTTTAGACGTAGGATTTTTTTTTCATTTCACGATGTTTAACCATACCTGTATTTCGTGTGACGCAGTTACGTATAGATACCAATAACGTAATAAAAAAATATTTGTAAAAACAAAAACCCCGACTGCATAAAACTAAAAAGATATCTCTTGTGATCTTGGGATCTCTTGTGATTATGAGGGTTTTCTGGTAAAGATTTTATTGATTGATGAATTACTTATAGGTCCCGACTGTTAATCCTAATAAACTATTGTTTAGTATCTTTTTAGTTTTATGCAGTTGGGGTTTTTGTTTTTAAATATTTTTTTATTTTTCACTTTTTTGTTAGTATTCATTAAGGTAATCATAATCATGATATACCGTTTTGAAATCCTCATATTGAACTCTTGAATTTGATACCCATATTGTGGTATTCAAAACGAAAAATTTTTCTTTCACTAAGTGTAATGGCGTCCCACAGCCGCCATGATTGTTTATTTTAACGTCACCTATTAAAGAACACTTGGGCTGCTAATACAAATCTAACGATACCTAAAATATGTAAATCCGTTCAGTGGTTGTGTAGATATGAGGTAATAAAGAATATTACATACATACAAGATACGCGCGAAAAACATAACCCTTCCTTAGCAGTTGGGAAAAACACACTACTTTGAACTTTGCCACCAATCCTTACGACTCGATTTCGGAATAAGGAAGTAAAAAAATTAAAAATATGTAAATATCTTACAGTTAATGTAAAGGAAATTGTGGGTGCCATTTATCTATACTTATAATAAATCTGTAGAAAAGTCGTTTCATACACGTAACGCTATCACTAATGGCTAGATGGCGCTGTGCATAAAAGAAAATATAGTTTGGAAAGTTTACCGCTACACTCTATCAAAAAT
>JAATLQ010002275.1:6634-25227 GCA_013421005.1 Heliconius erato x Heliconius himera
ATGATTTCTCTACTTTTATAGACCAAGAACGGCGTTCCGCTGCTCAATATGGAATGTCTCAAAACTGTCAGGCAGTCTCTCGTTAAGATAACATTTGGGTTCAATTTCCACTCAAGAAATCTTTCGGGTCACAAGAGCATCTAATTTTGGGAAACAAACCCACAACCACAAGGCCTTAAACCATTGGGACCTTAAACATAAAATATTATGTATTATACTAAAAGCACCGTAAAGCTACACCAATACTATGAATAAACCTTTACGCATTCTAACCACGATTTGATAACTTAATTCATAGCATTGGATTATGTGGGAATGTTCTAACAACAGTGATATTATAAAATTATATATTGTATAGTATAGAATAGAATACAATAGTATAAAATAACGGGGTTGAGGTTAAACAGATTATCGTTTACGTTTCAAATTGTTGTGTTTATTATATAATTAATATTATAAATTAGTAAATTTCAGAGTAATTAATATCAGTCGTGGTGAAAAGGCACGAACGCCATAGATTATGGGTTCGATTCTCACTCGAGGAATTAAAATATTTTTATGTTTTCATATTTCAGGATGTGGTAGTAGTTAACAAAAGCCTTACTCTTCTTTCCTTGGGCAAAGAGAAGTGGCGTAGACCTGTAGTACTTACTACTTCTGATCGCTTGGCTGTATGGAAGAGCAAGGTAGATTTCATAGAGTCCTAGTGCGCCTGGATGTGGATACTGCTTCCTCTTTATCTTGGTAACAGTTCGGGGATGCTAACAGGGAAACTGAAGGTTTTATCTGCGCAATTATAGACGAAGTTATCAAGACTCGGAATTAAGGCAGATTATGAAAGATTACGCTGTCCACATCTGTCAACCGTGTTATCGAACTGGGGAGTGCTTGTACATATTGTCTTTGGTTATTCTCATCTTGTTAATGGGTGAGAATTTGCATAAAGATTTAGTAGCCAAGATAATACACCAGCAACTTGCTTTTCAATGTGGTCTTGTGGAATTCGACGTGCCTTACTATAGGTACAATCCCACGTCTGTTCTTGAAAACAGCTGTGCTTTGCTCTTCTGGGATCAGTCTATTGTTACTGACTGATTGTCGATATTACTATCTCACATAATGAAAATCTTGTAAACACCGGAAAAGAAAAGTTATCTAAATATTTGGATTTAGATAAGATTACTGCCATATGGAAATCAATGCGACTATTATTGTGCTAATAGTGGTTTCAGTAAACAGTTTTATGGCGAAAAGCCCCGACCAACATCTTAAGAGTTTGTTGCTTAGCTGTTGGATCAAGAACCGGATGCAAAGGACAGTTTTACTTGAGACGGCACGTATTGTGAGGAGATTCCTCTCTCGAGAGCCCTAGCCACCGATAAATTGAACCCTTGTCGCTTCGGAAGAGTGTTTTTAATATTTTTAATTTTTATAAGAATTTATATTTAAAAATGTAAAATTGTATCCCCTTATACATATAATAAAAGTATATATAAGTATATGTCAAACTCTAAATAGATATATGACACAAAAATAAATATTTCCAATTCACAGTAGATAGACTAACTATTCAGTTTTTAATAATAATAGTATAGAAGAATAGATATTAATTTAACAAACCATCTAATCACAATAATATTAGAAACTGACTTAATTACCCAACTTTATATTTATACAAACTTATACATAAATTTAGGGCACTTTCAACATTGTTTTCTCATTTGCGAAAATTCGAACTTCTAAGAGCTCTTGCCGAGCCAATTGTTGTTTCGAATTCGCTACTTTTTTAATCACGGCCAGATCCGTTTTATTAACTTTGCGCTATTGGATAGTGCTTGTGTCGAAGTTTTATACGAACATTCTGGAGTACTTAGAATATAATTTTAGGGTACCGTCCCTTAAAAAGAAAATACGAAACACTAATATGAAACTACTAATAGTATATCACTTTGCTGTCCGTCTGTTTGTCTATCAAGATCATTTATACCGAGACCAGGTGGAGGTATGAAACTTAAATTAATATCAAATATTAAAATTTCAAGATGGAGACATTTATACATCGTTTGCTGCCTTGTGTATCAAATTCGCCGCGTAATCAAAACTCCTGTAGGAAACAAATAAAGGGGAGTACCAAAACAGGATTTTTCTTTTAGTGGAAATGTGTAAAAAAAGGTTGAAATAGAGTTGTCGTTATGCGATCGAGGTTTTTATTTGTTTATATTTTTTTTGTTAGGATTCATTACTTATTTTATTAGTATACTAAGACGGAATCTATTGCAATCTTATTATCTGTTTGGCTTTTCCTATGAACTCGCTTACTCAGTTCACTGACAGTAGAAAATTGTTCCCGCGTAATAAGGACTGACTAACGAATTGTTAAAGTATACCTATCTTTAACATTTTTAAAGTGTTATTCCACACTAAGGAAAGAAAAATACTTATTTAGAAAACGTATAAAAATTTTAACGTATTTCGACGTAGCTTGATGAAAACGTATAGCTTAGTGGTCAGAGCGCCTGGTCGGTTTCCAGGAGGCGCAGGTTCGAGTCCCGCTACGTTCAATATTTTTATACGTTTTCTAAATAAGTAAAGTAAACTTATTTTTTAGGTTCACACTGTATCCCGCATGTAAGGGAGAAAGTAGAGCTTAGTATTAAAACACTCCCACTTTCTGCCGAATTCTAGAGGCATGGCGCGTAGAGTGGCGGAACTCAACGTATTGCCTCGACACCAGAGCGAAGATATTAAAATATTAAATATTTTATTTGTTCGAGTGGGAATCGAACCCACAACCTGTCGCGTTTACAGTTATAAGAATGAAAATTAACGTTAATGACTATTAAAAAAATCTTTAAAATTAATAATATATTATTTCAAAAACCTGAATAAAAATTCATAAAAGGAACCTTACAATCATTATTGAATATCTATTCAACGATACCTCACTTGACATACATAGTTAGGTTACAAATTTTATTTTATTCATAATTATGTACATAGACCGATAAAGATATAACCCTCCTTTGCATCGCGCAGGCAAGTAAAAGAAGCCTTAAAATGTCTCACAGATTGTATAATTATACAAAATCGAATGTATAATTTCCGATGCGGAAGAAACTGATGAAGAAATTTAAATGGCAATTTCTTACCAAAAATTCAACTTTTTTGATTTAACTGAGCGATCTGAACAGAATTCTTTGAAGGATAATGCGGTCTTCATAATCCGTGGTCTTTAATCTATATATTGATGAATTGATGAAGTGAAATTTGTAGGCTTATCTTTTTATGCTAACAAGCAAAAATTGTTTGGCTATAAAAATTTAGATTTTTTTATGGATTTTTGTTTTGTTTTTACAATTATATACCATATCATAATCTATCTGTGGTTGGTCCCTCATGTGTGAGGATCGTGGCCGGCATCAAAGTTAAATTTGGAGTAGATGATCAGCCTCCACCGGTATCCATTAAGCACGTCTCTCATAACCGTATAGGTCTTGGAAGATGAAAATTCCATAACTTGATCGGTCCATCGTGGTGGTGACCGACCATGTAATCTTTTGCCTTCAATGTTTCCAACCACAATCCATTATTCAAGGCTGTCGTTACTTCTTAGCATTGTGTAGCCAAGATATGAAAAAATGCGTTGTTGGCATATAGTGGACCAGCGAGTTTTTATTTGGAGTTTTGTCAGATCTCAGATCGATGTGTTTTTGCGTTTTGCAGTCAAATGGTATTTTTAGTATACATCTCCAGCATCACATTTAGAATGCAACAATTATGTGTCTTTCTCTTGCCAGGACAGTCCAAGTCTTCACTCCATACAAGAAGATATCAATGCTGATACCAATATTACTTAAATATTATAATATTATCGTTAACAGAAATATAGAAAAAGGTTGAAATAAAAATAATTACAAAAATCTTTTCCTTCTCTTCATTAACGACAGCTATAGAGCTGTCGTTATGTGTCGATATGTTGAAACTGTGTAAAAATTGTAGTCTCTTAGTTCACTTTAAATTAATAAAATGAATGAATATGGAACAGCGATCTTAGATTTAATCACCACCCGTGATAAGAAAAATAAAGCGTTAAGTACCGTGTGCAACTTACCATATTTAAAAAAAACCAGACAAGCGCGAGTAAGGTTCGTCCACCGAGGGTTCTGTGCAAAAATTGGAGGTCTCAAGCTTTTTCTGAAATTCAGGCTTAGCTCAGCCTGAGCCTTTTTATCTGATATCTCTCTTGAACTAGCGGCTTTAATACCAAATTTTTGATGACTTACAAATGTATAGTTTTTTGATTTTTTAGCTGCCAAATTTCATAACTCTATGTTAGCCAGAAGTACCCTACTAATTTTGATTTCCTTTATAGTGTCAAAATTCGAGTTTTTTGGTATTTAAGCCTATTATTTTTTGGCATTTAATCATAAATGTATAGTTTTAAGAAGTACAGTTTTCCTAAACTAGTACTACCTGTAGATACTAGCTGTAATTTCATAATTCTAGGTCAACCGGAAGGACCCTATGAATTTTGATTCCCTTTATAGTGTTAAAATACGCGTATTTTGCGTTATAAACAGCCATATCTTTTTTCTAAATATGAATAAGAACCACCCCAAATAAAATATGAATAGGAACGGTCCACGTTCCTGCCTTATAAGTAAAAGAATTATAAGTTAGATAATCCAAACAGGCAGCAGGTACCAATAAACATAGAATTCATTATTTATTTGAACAAACTTGCATGGAATTTAATTAGTAGTTAGTTGTTTATCATTGCTTATGTTAGAATGCCCAGTATGTATTTACCTTTGACTGTGCTAAATACACAAATGCACATATTAGTAATTTCATTGAAATATTTATTTAGAGACTGCGGGGTTTTATCCGAGCTCGCTTCGCTCACTGGCTTCGTTCACTAGCTTCGCTCGCTGTTACTATAAATTTAAAAATTATTGAAAGACAACATTTTTTTTATATTAAAGCACTGTCGACAGTGTTTCCTCACACACGCTATTCTTGATACTGTTAAATAAAAATATTTTTTAATATTAAACACTGCAGACATTTCATCTTAAACGAATATTATTTTTAACACAAGCCATACATAGTTGACTAATAAAAAAAAAATCCATACAAACGTAATCAAATAAATCTATTGTTTCAAATAAAAGTTCCAGTTACAGTAATTCACTTATACATATATATGAAAGTTTAAAGTACCTCTTTGCATTTCGATATTGCTTATTATACTCGGTCGATTGGCTCTTATGTGTATGTAAAATATAATATATTCGAATGTGAATTAAATTTGGTGTATTGTTTGGCTCTAGGTACCGGTGAATGTATTATTTTCATTTCCCCAGCTATTATGAGACAGAGCGCGAGGTTGAGTTCCGTCAATTGACACTCAACGTCTTAAATATTCGGTGCGGTCTACGAAAAGAGAGTATAATATAAGATTCAGTTCTATAAAACTTTTGGGACGCATAGCAGAGTAGACAGAGGAAACCCGGGGACACTCCGTTGCCATTACAAAACCCCGTTCTCCACTTTACATCAAATTTTTGAAGAATTGCGTGTTAAGTAGCGAAACTCAACGCCTCGCTTTGCCCCGTTACTAGAGCGAGAAAAGGAGTATATTTAAAATTTATTTTCCTTAAGTGGTAATCAAACCCACAACCGTTGCGCTTACAGCCGTACGCCCCACGCCACGATTTGCTCCGTTACCAGAGCGAGATGAACATATTTAAAATGTAATTTCTTTAAGTGGTAATCAAACCCACAACCCTGCATCACGACGACTTGTCTTATATTATTATCTCCATACATTTAATTCAAATTAATTTCACATTCCCAGTAATTAACTTAGTTTAAGTCTAATAACATAATCACTCAGAAGTTTGCTTGTAATTGAAACGTAAGACAGATTTACCCTCTAATTCGAGTAGATTGATTTATTGTATTGGTTTTCTAAGGTTATGGATAGAAAATGAACTCTATTTTAGCGCAATCTTTGAACGATTTTGATGGTTGTGGGTTCAAATTTTATTCACTTATTACTATTTATGTATAATTTAACTAGAGAGCTTCGCCTGTTCAACCACTCACCAACTCTCTACGGTCGCTTCGATCGCTGTAATTCTAAAAAGCACAAAACTTGAAGGAGTACTGTGTATTTTTTTTTCGTATTATAGAATTATACTTTGTTAGCATTTGTAAAACAGTTTTGTATATTTAAAATAGAATATTTTTATTCTATTTTTATGTTGTCTTATTTAAAGTTATTTTCACTCTACTTTTTAGAATACTTTTTGAAAACATATAATAATTTCAACGTAGCGGGGTTTACACTCTTTTTATCTATACCAGTTAAGGCTATTTAATAGTAATTAATAGTAAAAAGGATGTTTTCAGTTTTAGTATCAGCCAGAGCGAGACAAAAGAAAATGATTTATTTCTTAAGTGGGAATCGAACCTACACATCTTGGCCATCACATTGACACACTCAGTCATACGCTCATTTTTTATCACACAAGAAGTAAGTCTAGATTTTCTTTGTCTAGTACTTTTAGATAGTCATGTAACTGAAAAACTTTTATAACCTATTTAAAACTTGAAATAGCATGCATGGCCTGGACATGGGGCAAATCGAATTTGTTCCTAGGTTTATTTATTTTTGTAGTCACTTTCTATTTTCTACAATACATCGCCATATATAAATAATGTTTTTAATAATTTTAAAGTGTTATTCCACACTTGGGAAAGAAAAATACTTTTTAGAATGTGTAATTTTTAGTGTAAAAATGTAGATTATTTTTTTTTTTATTTCACGTTGGTTGATAAAGAGTGCTCAGTGTCATGACACTCGTTTTACTGGAACACTTTGAAGTCGGACTAATATACAAACAAAAAAAAATACAAAAAATACATTCTAATTATCACGGTTCATAAGATACAGACAGACACACCTGGAGACAGACAGACAAACCGACGAACAAAGCCCTATTAATATGTGTTTCAGCTTTTAGGTTCGGAACCCTAAATATTAACATTCTTTCGAATGGTAATCGAATTCATAACCGTTATGTTTACTCAATCGGCTGTTTCACTTTTCAAATCAATTTAAAAGTGCCAATAAAAGCTCATTTGTAAAGCAATTGTAAAGAACAATATTTTTTATAATACCTACCAGGGCAAGCAGAGGGAACCTTGTGTTACTCATTTCCCACATACCGATCAATTTTAAAGAAGAGGCGTGTGCGGACCTCAACGACGCGCTGTCTTATTAAAAGAGCGAAAAAAATTAAATTAATTATTTAATGGAAATCGAACTTACAACCGTCTTGTTCACATTCAGCGGATAATCCACTACGCTACGACACACACTAACATACAATTACATTCAAATTGAAAAAAATCTATGAAATAAAGAATTAAATACAAACATCATTTACTGAGAAAATGTTCCTAGAATGCAGATGGGCGTCGAAATCGGATGCATCAATTTGGTATCAACTTTAATATATGTGGGTATTTCTCCATACTCCCTCTGAACTGAACTCAGTTGGAACCAAAATGCTTTATAGATTTAACTTTGAAAAGACAATATATATTTTCACGCATTTCTTGTATCTTGTAAGTTATTGGAAATGTAAAAAGTAAAGAGTTTTAGATAGAAAATCATTGTATTCTCATTTATTTCCTATAGCAATAGCCTAAGGCAATTGTATAAAAATGTGTGGAAACCGGTGTGTAAGATAGCGTGAAAAGAATATTAACAAAAAAATATCGTCTCGGGATACAACCCGCATATAGATTTCCTGAATTCTGGAGGAACCGAACGCCGCGCCACAACAGGGAAGACATGAACGCATTACTAATTTCATTTCCTCGAGTGGGAATCGAACCCACAACCCGTTGCGTTTACTTACACACTTGTGCCATTTCGCCACGACTGGCCTCAATTTTATTCAGTTCAATATTATTTTTTTAACCAATAAAAATGTAATGAATGGAGGTATATTATTTATTCTTCACAGACGGAAGCAATGCATCACTTCGGTACCTACGTATTTACGACCGTCTGCCTTCGTTTTTATTTTGAGAAAAAGTATAGTAATACAAGAAAATAGTACATATATTAGTAGGGCCATAATAGCGAAGTGAGAAATTGTGTACTACACGTGATGGGTTCGATACTCTCCTGTGGTCATATATATATTCCTCTTTAGTAAAAAGAAATGCAGCACTGAGTTCCACCACCCAACAAGCAACGCAATGTCCAAAACGGGATGTTTTATTATAAATTTCTTTTCACGCACTCAGATATATAAAAAATAGATACGAAAATGAGGCCAGTCGTGGCGCAGGGGCACAAAGTGTGATAAAATCGACTGGTTGTGGGTTCGATCTCCACTTGAGGAGATGAAATATTTATTTAAATTTATATTTTCATTTCTTCGCTCTGGTATTGAGGTAAAGCGCGACGTTGACTTGACTTGACTTGACTTCAGAATGCAGAACGAAGTGTCTTAACACTAGGTTCCCTGTGCCTTCCCCACTGTGTGCGGTATACAGCGTTCGTGAGATGTTCTCAATTTTATTTATATAACAGTGTACGTATATTGTTAGATTTCCGTTCAGTTACTTCCGATGAGAGAATGGGATATATGTATTAAAAGAATATTAGGTTTATTATTTATTATTATTATTTATTTATTATTTTTACGAATTTCTAAAATGAAATATAGTATAATACATTTGTTTATTTTTTAACTTAACAGTTAGTTTGGTATATGGCAGTGCTGACAGAACAGTCTCAGTTGAAACGCGACGGTTGCAAGTTCGCTTCCCGCTCAGGGGAAAAATAATTTTCATTTCTTCGCTTCGGTAACCAGGCAAAATGCGGCTTTATGTCCGCCACTCAACACGCAATGCCTCTATAATTCTACTGAAAATGGGGAACGGAAGTGACTTAATGGGAACAGAGTGCCTTAACACTAGGTTTCCAGCTTCAAGCTCTACATATTACATATACATACAGATACAGCATGAAGCGATGGTAACAAGACAAAGCGCGACGTTAATTTCCACCACTCAATACCCAATGTCTCGAAAATTGAACGGTGTGTGGGAATCGGAGTTTCCTAACACTAGGTTCTCTCTGCCTACCCTTATAAATATAAAATATAAAATTTCTATACTAATGATTATATAAAAACATAGCATAAACCATAAAGTATTTTGTACAGTATTTTTTACACTGATATGAATAAAATAAACTGTCTTGTGATAACAAGTAGTGTTAGTATGATACGTTTGAGACAGTGATATATTAGATTATAAGATACGTGTTGATATCTTGTACTGTCTGCATAAAAAGTTGATGTTTTTATTTTATAATAAAATATTTAAAAAACACATGTTTTTCTACACCAATTGATACAAGTGCTATATATGTTCGGAATTGTAAATAGTATGAACCTAAACCGTTATGAACTCTGAAGAGTTCCATTATTCAGATTCATCACAGAGTTCCATCATCACAGCTTGTTAAAATTAAATTAAATTAAATCAGCTTCACGCTGTATCCCGCACACAGCAGGGTAGGCAGAGGGAACCTACTGTTAAGACACTCCCGTTCCCCACTTTCTGCCAAATTCTGGAGGCAGTGCGTGTTGAGTGGCAGAACTCAACGCCGCGCTTAACCTCGACACCAGAGCGAAGAAATTGAAATATAAATTTAAGTAAATATTTCATCTCCTCGAGTGGGGATCGAACCCACAACCAGTCGGTTTCACAGTCACACCTCGTGCCGCTACACCACAACCGGCCTCAAGCAGCTTGTTGATACCATAATATTGTATTGTCACCTACCTATGAGTGTCAAGTTTCACGAGGATCATTATTTCAAGTGGTTCAAATTCAGATTCATAGATTTTATAACGTAGTTGTTACAGCTGGACCTAATAAAATCTAAATTTTACTTAAGCGCTAGGTTTTTTGTTTTTGTAATATGCTTGCGTTTTTTTTTCTTTTAAATTTGGTAAGTCCGGCGTTGAGTTTCGCCATTCAACAGACAATGTCTTGAAATTTGGGCTGATTTAGGTTCCCTCTGCCTACATTGCAATACAGGATTTATCCTGTGCGTGAAACTGCCAAAAAAGTGTGTTTAAATAAAAACCGTAAAATATTTCTTTTAAAACTATGGGTTAGAACCGGTTCTAAAACGATTGAAATGTGAAATGGAACTCTGGCACTGACGTCTCTTGTTCAAAGGCACGCTTTGCAAATACTTCGGAGTCCTGGTAAATTATGCGAGGCGTTTTGAGCAATTTACATAAAATAAATATACTAATATACGAAGCTGTTGTAGAGCAGTGGCACAAGCGAGTGGCTGCAAACGGTTGTGGATTCGATTCCCACTCTCAATTAATTATTTTAACATTTTCTCTGGTTCTGGTAATGAGTCAAAGTTTCGCCACTCAACTGTGGGAAATATAGTGTCTAATTTTAAAGTGTGGTTTTAGATTTCATCGTACGTAACATCTCTAAAATATGTGAAAAGTACTAGGTTTCCCCTGTTTCTGATTTTAAATATTTTTTAGGAGATTGTTCTGATTTTCCGACTTCCGCCTTCTAGCACACAATCTCTTGGTAGTTGGACTGTAGGTGGGAAAATGGAGT
This sequence comes from Heliconius erato x Heliconius himera, assembly GCA_013421005.1. Taxonomy (NCBI): domain Eukaryota; kingdom Metazoa; phylum Arthropoda; class Insecta; order Lepidoptera; family Nymphalidae; genus Heliconius; species Heliconius erato x Heliconius himera. The sequence goes on from JAATLQ010002275.1 coordinate 17,324, forward strand.
GTCTTAACACTTCATTTCCCTTCATGGGCAATGCCATATACGGGATACAGCGTGAAGTTAAAAAAATACGACTAAATATAAATATATTCTGCGATAACAGAGTGCCTTTTAAAAACTCTTTATATGGTAATAAATTTCATTCATCGCTATCCAATCGATTTGATTGGTAAACATTTTCTTAGAGAAAATCCACTTTCAAGCAATTATCTAGCTTATTCTCGCATCATGATAAATTGGTTTTATAATTTTATTCAGGTTTTTAATAAAATATAAATTTATAGTTGTTTCTATTAAAAATATGTGTTTTCCAAGTTTAAAATGGCAATATGCAGTAAGTCTTTTTTAATCGATTTACGGCTTTTTTTTGTACATATTTGAAGTATGGAATACTTTACAATTTTATTTTAATGGATGAATTTGTTTTGCTTTTTTACGAACGAACTAATTTTATTTGTACATTTGATTTACACTTGGGGTAAAGATTATGTCTACGTTTGTTTCGTTTCACTGAAGATATATTTTTGTAGCTTTACGTTGTATTCCGCATGAAGCAAGGCAGGTAAAGGGAACCTAGTTTTAAGATATTCCTCTCTCTACTTACCGTCGAATTCTTAATTGCGTGTTAAGTGGCAGAACTCAAAGCCGCACTGTTTTTCTTACCAGAGAAAGAAAACTATTTATTTCGACGAGTGGGAATTGAACCCACAACTCTCAAGTTTAACGTCAGAAGCTGTGAAGCTGTGCCACAACGGCTTCAAAATGTAATAATAATTGCCCAAATTATGTTTACATCTTGATTCTAGTAAAACAATGTATTGTATAGATTTTCACCAATCGAGACGACTATCTCCATACAAATTGATCGGAAAATAAAAAATTGAGAACGTCCTCGGGCACGGTCCGACGTTCCAGCTTAAGAAAAAGAATTCTCTCAAGCTGGAATATTTTAAAAAGTATTTCTTCGCTCTAGTAACAAGGCAAAGTGCGGCGTTGAGTTCCGCTATTCAACACGTAAAGAAAATGGCGGAGCATCTGAGCACTTGGCTCCGACTGCCTACACTGCTATGTTGTATAAAAATCCAAAAAAAAGACAAAAAAGTTAAACCCACATCTATATATTATTTATAATATTTCCCTATTTTCAGTCAATATTGAAGTTTATATACGTAAGCTATTGAGCGTTAGTTTATAGGCTTTCGTATCGATGCCGAGGGTACAGTTAGTTCTGCTCAAACGCATCTCGTTGTATTTCTTACTTGACTTGCAGTTGACAAATGTTGTTGCCTTCCTTTCTCTAAAATACTCAGAATTGTTTATAGTAGTAGGATCGAGGAATTCTTGTAGTTGTATTCTAGTTTTTTAGAAGTTGTTGCTTCGATTTTGTGTTTAGTGATTTTTTTTTGTAGAATTTTCTTTTGTCCTGATGAGTTTCTTGGGCTAGTACTTCTCGGGTATCGGGTATGTATAACTTTAGTAAACTGATGGTAAATTCTTGGACGGTCAAAAAATTAAATGAAATTATTTGATTTTTTGAAAGTTCTTTTTATTTTTCATTTTTTTTTTTGCCGTATGCTTTAGAAAATAATGTTAAACTACTCCGGTCCCCACTTTCCGATCAATTTTCGAGACCATGCGTGTTGAGTCGCGGAAATCAACTCCGCGCTTAGTAGTTATACGGAAGAATTGAAAATGTGTCAAATTTCCCAGAGAGAATCGAATTCACAATCATTGCGTTGAAAGTCAGATGGTGTTCATATTTACAATTTTCGATAATTTGTTAAACTTTGTCGTAGGTGGTGCAATTCAAGGGCTTGTATTTTTTAACAAGACCAAACCTGATCGATTTTATTTATAGAATCGAATATGAAATCAATTCGTGAGCCAATAGCGTCGTGATTAAATACGGAGAGTTCTATGCGGCGTTGAGTTTCGATATGACATCTAGAACTATGAATTGACAATCGACTTTTTTTAGGGTAGGCAGAGGGAACCTAGTATTAAGACACACCTTTCCTCTTTTCTAAGAGTGTTCTAACTTAACCCCGCGCTTTACCTCGACACCAGAGCAAAAATGTAAAAATATTAATTATTTCATAACCTAATTCGAACCCGCAATCTGAGGCGTCCACAATAACAACGCCCGTGCCCTTGGCCCCCGACTGGCCTGAAATGCCATCTTTATATACCAACTAAAACAAAAAAAAATACAACAAAAAATGACAATTTATTAAAGCAAGCAAAACCGGTATCACTAATTAGTGGTAGACAAAAAGTATATAGCGCGAGGAACGCCTCTCTCAATGAGAACTTCAAAGTTCAAAACAAAAGTACGCCGGCCAAAGCCGCACTTACCACCGAGTGTACCTTCTGAAACCTTTAGATTCATAAAGGGATTGCTTTCAATGAATCTTGCCGTTTTTCTCAAGATTTTTTTTCCACAGAAAGTTATTTGAGCGAATCGCTTTAGATCTTTTATTATGTTTTGTATTGAAAAAATAAGTAAATTTTTTTAGAGTATTATTATGTATAGTGATGTATTTAAAATATATTTTAGGATATTCGCTATATGATATGAATGACTTGAGGTCGTCGTAGCGTAGTGGCTAAAAGGTGTAACTCTAACGGTTGTGGATTCGATCCCCACTTGAGATAATGAATTATTATTTATTCATATTTTCATTTCTCCGCTTTGGCAAAAATCCCGGCGTAGAGTTCAGTGTCTCAACATGCAATGCATTAGAAAAAATCAGTTGAAAGTGTGTAACGGAGTGTTAAGAAACACAAGGTTCCCTCTGACTGACCCTGCTGTTTGCAGGATACATTGACAGAAGCCGACAAATGAGTTTTCGAGTTTGGTCATGTTTGTATATTTGTTTTACCAATTTAATGTGTTACGTATGCATTATTCTAACAAATTATTAGCATTCTGTTCTCCATTTCCTTAGAAACTATAATATTGAAAAAAAATTCTACTGCTCTATCCGATCAATTTAAAGAAAAAAATTTTTGAATTCCATTTCACCCAAATAAAAATCACAAAGTGTGGAAAATATAGAAAAATACATTTGATATCTATAACCCACATTTCTTTACAAACACTATAAATATAAAATCTAAGAAACTATATTATTATATTCAAAATATAAGCTACGACTATCTTTATTGAAATTGACTCCGGGAAGCAAGTCATTCCGCCATCCGGCTAAACCTTTTGTTTCCCTTTCGTACCGGGTGTTAAGTATTGAAATCCAACGGTACGCTTTATCTTACCGAGAACTAAGATAAATTTTGGACTTTATTGAAAACTTAATTTTAAAATATCAGTCAGTCTATGTCTGATTGTTTTGTGTTTTATTTAACACGAATTTCTAAAGATATAGTAAAAAAAATGATTTTAAATTAAATGAGGCCGTCGTGCCGCAGTGGTATAAGTATAACGCGAGGTTGTGGGTTCGATCTCCATTCTGGGGAATAAATTATCATTCATTAATATTTTCACTATTTTTGTTCTGGTAACAAAGCAGAGCGTGGCGTTGAGTTCCGCCAATCAACAAGCAATGTCTCAAAAAATTTACGAAAAATAGAAAACGGAGTATTAGTACTAGGTTCCCTGTACCTCTCCTAAAATAACACAAACATTACAATAAAAAACCATTAGAAAACGACACTGAAGGCCACACTTTGGGCACCAATTCGATTACGGCAAATGTGTTTAGATGTGAAAGGTATCATTGTAATAATTGAATTTGACAAGTCTACTTTGAGTCTGATTAATCACATTACATTCCTTGCGTTCCTCTCGATATTCGTTACGGTACAAGGAAAGAGAGGCAAAATTGGCAAATTTTTCTACTGTTTGCCTTTAAATGGTGATTCGATCTAATTTGATGTCATTCTTGGCAGAGTGGCGGTATTTTTTCTTTTTATAGTTGACTATTGGTTCAAAGTGTATAGCTACATGTTAAATAAAAATAAGGCTTCCTGACTGTCAATCAACACGACGGTCGTGGGTTCTATTCCCATTTGGGAAATTGGATTGTTTACATTTTCCTCACATTGGTAGTAAGACAAAGGTCGGCGTTGAGTTGCGGCACTCAACAAAGTCTCGAATATTGGGTGATATTTTTAACAGAATATCTTAACAGAAGCAGGAGCAGAAAGCGTGAAAAAGAAAATATTAAAAGATTAGAAAGCGTATTACTAAATAAAATAAAAACGACTTATCTTATTACGATAAAATGTACTATAACGATCATATTCTTTTTAAGGTACACGATATAGATAGAGGGAAGCTAGTGTTAAGACACTCCGTACCCACTTTCCGCCGAAATCTGGCATCTGTGTGTTGAGTGGCGAAACTAAACGCCGTGCTTTACCATAACAAAATAATAACTTACAGTATAATTTTTATCACAAGAACTTTCGATTCTCTTTGTTACTTGAACAAAATTGCATGGTGAAGCTAGCTTTTTACTCGTTCCATCCAATTTAAGGTCAATTATTCCTCGAACTTAAGACAAATACTCCTTTTTACTTTTAAAATAGGTCATTTTTAATTAATAAAATTTAATAAAAGAGACTGATACAAAATTTACGACCCAGTATACAAAAATTGCATTGAAGCGATTAATGTGATTTAATATAACCTATTATAGGCTTCCACATTAAATGATAGTAACTTTCTAATACAATTTTTTTTTCAATTCAAACCACTGATTTCTGAGCTTCGTATATAAAAAAAATCTACTTCACGCTGTATCCCGCACACAGCAGGATGGACAGAGGAAACCTATTGGTAATTCTCGACACCAGAGCGAAGAAATAGAAATGTAAATTTAAATAAATATTTCATTTCCACGAGAGGGGATCGAACCCACAACCAGTTGCGTTTACATTCACAATCTGGCCTCAACAGTTCAGTATGTTCAAACAAATAAACTCTTTTCCTTTATAACATTAATAGAGATAGTAGATAATAAATATAGAATCAAATATTTTACTTCTGTTACATTTCATACACGACCTAGTTCGAAATCATGAAAAAAGTTGTCCGAAACAGAAAAAAAGTATCTTACAATATGCTCGTTACACGCTATATCATAAAAGTTTATCTAATAATACTTTATTTCTCTACAAAGATAATTTATATTGAAAATTATTAATAAAAAGTGATGTAAAAGTATGTTTGTACATTGCCAATTTTTAGAACTCATTCAATAAAAAAAGTAAATTTTATAAATAAATTGATACATTTTGTTATATTATAATGTATTTAATCTATACTTAATATTATAAAGTACTTACTTGCTCAAAAAAAAAATGTGATGATAAAATCTATTACTTAACTCTAATGTGGTTATAGAATTTTTTTTTTGCTTCACGCTGTATCACGCACGTAGCAAGCTAACATGGGAACTTAGTGTTAAGAGACTCCATTTATTATTAACATACTTCTGTTCCGTTCCCCACATTCCGCCGAATTACTGAGGCGTTGCGTGTTGAGTGGCAGAACTCAACACCGTTACCAGATCAAGAAATTGAAAAGTGAAAAAGTGAAATATTTAATATTGTATTTGTATTTAACTATTTTATTAAATTAAATATTTTAATATTGACATTTTGAGGATAACAGTAATAAATACCGTTAACAATGATAAATATAGAGTATTGATGGATACTGAGTGTTTCGATAATGTAGTATATATTTTTCTCATATTTTTGTACTTCTCTGTAATAATGATGAGTAGTAAAAACTAAAATCAATCAGCTTCGCGCTGTGTTCTACGTATACCACGGTAGGCAGAGGGAACCTAGGGTTAAGGCACTCCGTTCCCTACGTTCCGCCGACGTTTTCGAGGCACTGCGGGTTGAGTGACGGAACTTAACACTGTAATTTTGCCTCAGTGCCGAGAGCGAAGTAATGAAAACATAATAAATAATAATACATTCCAGAGTGAGGATCAAACTCACAACCGTCGCGTTACACCCTTGTGCCCCTGCACCACGACGGCCACTTGGTATTATTTGGATAACAACCGTTATTTACATTAAATAGGGTTAAAAACTTAAAAACTTGTACCAATTTTTCCAGGAACATATTACCACGAAACGTGAACGTTCGGCGAACAAACGTTTAATTCAAAGAATAATTCCCAACATATGTTGTGCCACTGTAATAAGCCCTATGTGCGTAATCGCGGTTACAAATTACGGAATTACAATCGTAATTACAACGATTCGTTGTAATTTCCTGAATTAGTTGGAAGTATTTATACTTATTCTGTATTGTGTTTACGGAACTTCCGGATATAGAAAAGTCTACATAATCGTGAATCTATTTTATGCCCAATTTCGAGACATTGCGTCTTGAATTTTGGGATCTAAAGCATCTAAACCAGGGGTTCCCAATCTTTTCTCGATCAAAGACCACTTTTTATATCATCCTTGGTAGCAGGGACCACTATGCATGTAGGTATAATAAATATTGATTGTGATAATCAAACAGAAACTTCGACTTACTATCCCCAGTCATAAAATTTAAATCGTTCGGGGACCGTATTTAGGCTTCTGGGGACCACTGGTGCACCGCAGACCACTGGTTGGGAACCAGTGCTTTAAGCCAATGAAATTACAATAATATAATTATAATTAATATTTCAGGCGTGTATCGAATTCACATTACATTTACAGTTAGACACTACCTCCACTGTGCCAAAATGGATTTTATTGGCTAGATTATTTATAGATTACATGAAAAGAAATAAAATAACATCACGCTATTCGCTTATAGCCGGTTAGACAGTGGGAACTTAGTGTTAAGACACTTAGTTCCCAATTTGCCCCTTCAATTTTCGAGACTGTGTTGAGTGACGGAACCCAACGCCGCCTTGTCATAATACTATTGCGACAAAATTAAAATATTTTATATCTCCATCGAGCAGATGTCGAATCCAAAATAGTGGCATTTACTATTACATGCTGCCTGTGCCGTTGCATCACAACGACCTTCTTCAGTATTTATATATCTCTAAAAAAAACTTTTTAGTTTCCGCATTCAAAGGCTGTCAACCCTTTACGCTTTGGTACAGCTCTCTCTCTAAATCTACTGTCTATCCGTCTGTCACTGACTACATTTGAAAGGTATTTAGTTAGACATCTATTTGAAACGACTGAACCGATTTGGATTTGTTTTTAGTTTATGTTATAGATTGCTGTAGGATATTTTTAAAATTTCGAAGGAATTTTTTCTCTTTGATATATGTTCAATATACTTTTTAGTATGCTTTTTGGAATGAAATTGTGGAAATGTAAAAAAAATAATAGTTTAGTCATTTGATTATCAGAACCAATTTAAGAGAGTTCGTCTCTATCTTTAAGAACGTTAAAGAAGATGGGTATCGCTTTGTTTTATAGCTGCATGTTGCCCCGCTCATATTATGGTACGCAGAGGAAACCTGAGAACCTAGTGTTAAGACATTCCGTTTCCATTAAGACACTTCCGGCCTTACTTTTCGTCTAAGTCCGCGTGTTAAGTCGTGGAATTCAACGTGCTTTGCCTCATAGCCAGAGCGATGACAAGATAATAATATTCTTTGCATTGACTGGTCTTTATCTTAAAAGCTTGCAAATTTACCATCAGGTGGTCATTTGGTCAGATCTCCAACTTTTAAAAGCTATTATTTTTAGTTTAAATTATAACTGTATTAATTTGCAACTATGTAATGGAATCTATAAAATTGAATTTGGCCAACTTGTCGTAGTTATTATGAAATTTGGTAGTTAGGGGCCGTTCAAGTATTACGTAAGCACTGTAGGGGGGCGGGGGTGTCTTGGGTTTGCTTAGTTTGATGTTTTCAATGAAATATTTTTAAGAAGATTGCTTATTTTTGATGACATAGGGGAGG
>JAATLQ010002275.1:25327-36585 GCA_013421005.1 Heliconius erato x Heliconius himera
GCGAGGAAGGAACTCCTCAAGAGTCCCACAACTCTTCAGAAGTTGCTAGTTATACGTTCTAGATTAGATACATATAACTTATAGCTTCGAGCACATTCTACAGCACTCTTTTCAATATTTTTTCTATAAACTATACTGCTGTTGGTCTTGGAATAGGATTTATTAATTCTAAATTAACAATAAAAAAAAGAAATTAATCATGAAATCAAAAAAGATTGTTTCTTTTTATTCAAATTCTATAAGGAAAGGATACATGAATAATAACTTGACAAAAGAATCACAAGAAAAACTTTTTTTTATACAAAAACACGACTTAACTTCAATTTTCCAGGGATGACGTCAAAATAAAATAATTCAATGTCTTCGCAAAGCTGGATTAGGCGGAGTAAAGGAAAAATATAATGAAATGTATTATAGCTGGTGGTGTTATTAAAACTTTTCACGATATGTACGCAACTTTATATTATAATTTGCTTATGAAGGATGCAGGGAATCGAATTGGAATTAACGTGGCTTTGTGTGTTGTTAAAGATTTCATATAATTATTATTTAAGCGAATATCGAATTTATTTTGTGTTCTTCTTTTTGAATTTCATAGGGTTTTGTTAGATGTTATTTTCTGTTTCTTTTTACTTTTCACGTTGTATGCTCCATAAAATGGGGCAAGCAGAGAGCATGAGCAGCACGTCCTATTCTAAAATTTCCTCCAATTTTTTTAGATATTACGTATGGCGGAACTCAAGCCCGTTTTTCTTCTTACGAGAAAATAAAAATACTAATTCTTTGCATGGAAATCGAATACATAACAGTCTCGTTTTATAATCATACACTGGTTCATTAGACTGGGCTGGCCTCACTCATTATTTGATGTTTATCTTCAAGACTTGCAAAGTTACCTACCACCAGGCATTGCTTCAGCTTCATCTCACGTTATGAATACGCATTTATTATTAGATCTTGGATTTGAAGGAGCATTCAGATTGCAAGCGCAAGGTTGTGGGTGCAAATTCCTTGCCTTACATTAATGTTTTTTTTTTCACTAAAAAACAGATAACACAGTGACATATCACTTGATTCTCTTTTTACTCCACAATAATAAAATAGGAACACTCTTTACATTTTAGTATTTTATTTTATAAAATATGCGGTTCTTTTATTCTTTACATAGTCACTTTAAAGTTTTTAAAGAAAAAGAACATTAGGTTTCCAGGCTCCCTCTACGTATCTTGCTATATGCGAGATTTAGAGTGAGGTTAAAAAAAACAAAGAAAAAGGACAAAAAAGAACATAAATAAAAACAAACGACAACACAAGAGAACAGTTTAAATTATTACAGATTTCCTTAATAAAAAAAAAATCAGCTTCACGCTGTATCCCACACACAGCAGGGTAGGTAGACGGAACCTAGTGTTAAGACACTCCGTTCCCCACTTTCTGCCGAATTCTGGAGGCATTGCGTGTTGAGTAATTTAGCTTAATTTAGCTTTAACAAAATTACTTTAAGTCTTAAATGATCCACTATACACGGTACCTACCCATTTATATATATGAATATATACAAAGTATTGACGTATGGAACGTCGTAGCTAAGTGAAGATACATGTTTTGCAAATAAAAGATCTAATATACTGTAATACTTTATGAAGTGCCGGCTACTGCTGCTGTACGTTTGATACATCAGCGGAGTAGAAAATCAAATATCACTTTCTAGTGCTTTGCCCTGTTTTTTATATTAAAAGAGAACTATATTTCTTTGTATTATCACCATTGTGGTGTAGTTGTTATGGGTGTTGCTGCAGGACTACCTTCAAACCCATTTGATTTTTTATTTTATAAACTATTGTTAGCAAACTCGTGTAAAAGAGTGTAGATATATTGGATAGAAAGTAGAAAACGTAGTGTCCTCACACAAGATTCCCTCTGCCTAGGAAATGCGGAATAAAGTGTGAAGTTAAAAAAAAGCTGAATTTACGAAATAAGGTTTCCACTTACCTTATTGGAAAATTTGCTATAAAAATCTACTCCAAATATGTGACACAAGTATGTATTTTTCCATCAAAATGGCTCAGAAGAAGCTTAGTTTCGCTTCTGTGTCACAAACTATCTATGTGCCAAATTTCACGATCGATTGAAGGCTCGAGGCGTGAAGTCTTATAATTTAGAATATATATATATGTACATACTGAGGCCGGTCGTGGCGCAGGGGCACAAAGTGTGACTGTAAACGCGACTGGTTGTGGGTTCGATCCACAGTCGAGGAAATTATATATTTAATTAAATTTATATTTTCATTTCTTCGCTCTGGTGTAGAGGCAAAGTGCGGCGTTGAGGTCCGCCACTCAGCACGCAATGCCTCCAGAATTCGGTGGAAAGTGGGGAACGGATTGTCTTAACTCTAGGTTCCCTCTGCCCACCATGCCGTGTGCAGGATACAGCGTGAAGCTAATTTTTTCATGTACATACATACGTAGTACGTATATGTGATGTACAAAAAAAATCCGATGTACATAGCAATATTTTAGCAAACCTAAAATAGGCGTGGGGCTTATATGGGGTGTGGGCAAGTAACGTCGGGGTGGAACTCAACGCCGCTATGCCTTGTTACCAGGGCGTATTTCATTTTAAAATTTTCCCGAGTAAAAATGAAACCTACATAAGTCGCGTTTACACACACACACACACACAAACGTGTGCTTTAAAAAAGGGTAATTAAATTGGGAAAACTGAAAATTGGAGTGTCTCAATACTGAGGTTCCTTTTTTTGGTTGTCTTATTTTCATCGTATGTCAAAAGAAAAAGTAAAGTAGCGTGTTATCGCGGTGCAGCACGACATTGTCGCACTGTAAGTATGATTAAATATATAATTTCCCCGAGTGGGAGTCGACCCCACAACCTGCCGAATTTACAGTCACACGCTTGTACTCCTGTGCCACAAGTGGCCTCCTTGCTTGGTACTTAAATAACTTACCTAGAAACCAAGAACTGCGAAGGCCTTTGAAATTCCATAAAAGTTAAATCCATATAACATCGCGTAAGAAACGTAACAGTTATTCACTTGCTACTATCGAGTGAAGTTTAAAATTAACTTACACGCTCGACTCGCTAAAGTTCCTCTAAATAAGTTAAAATTTTGAATTAATAGCAATATGGAAATAGTTGTGACTTCAATTGGAAAGGGAAACAACTTTGGGGGAACTGTTCAGCAACTGAAGTTCTGTGTGAGTCTTAAATGTTTCTTATATTTATTGTATTATCATAACTTTGCTGTAGAGACCGTACTGGTGCAGTAGCAGCGATTGACTGGACTGAAATAAGACGGTTATGGGTTCGATTGCTATACCAGTTTGTTGTGTGGTTGGAAACATCGAAGGCAAAAGATAGCGCGGTCAGTAACCATCACAATGACCCGACCAGTACGGAATTGCCATCTTCAAATTTCTATATGGTTTTGAGAGACGCACTTGATAAATGCTGGTGGAGACTGATCATCTGCTTCGTCTGCAGCTCTGATGATGTCCAAAATCCTCAGACATGAGAAACTGACTACAGAGAATCACTCCAGGGAACGCGGCCCTGACCTCTGTCCTTCAACAAGCAGTATCTCGAACATTTTGTATACCGTTTATAAGACTGTAGCGCTGATTGATAAAAATATACATATAGTACAATAATATACATATAGATACACTGTGGGATATGTACTTTAGCAACTTCATACTGTATTCCCCACATAGCTGAGTAGGCAGAGGGCACCTAGTGGTAAGACACTTCGTTCCCTTTTTACTGCCGAATTCTGTACGCATTGCGTATGGAGTGGCGTACTTCAACGCCACGCACTCGACACAAGAGCGAAGAAATAAAAATATAAATTTTAATAAATATTTTATTTCCTCGCATGGATATCAAACCCAGAACCAGTCGCATTTATATACACACTTGTGCCCCTGCGCCACGATCGGGCTCGTGTATTTTAGTTCATTTACATATTAATTTACCATAGTGAAAACTTTCAGCTATACTCACATTTCGTTTAGCAAAAGATATACGGTTCGTTACCCAAACGAAATTCTAAAAATCGATGTATGTAAACTTAATTGATCTAGAATCTCAATTTAAAAAAACCATACCTGAAAATAATCTGCCGTAACCGTTATATATAAAAACTTATATATAAATTTTGTAGGACTTATGAGTTTTACTTATTTAGAAAACGTATAAAAATTTTAACGTAGCGGGACTCGAACCCGCGCCTCCTGGAAACCGAACAGGTTATGAGTTTTGTTGTGCTGATCTAATATTCGAAAGTTGTATAAACTTTGTAACTTAATGGAGAACGGAGTGTCTTAATACTAAGTTCCCTCTGCCTACTCTGCTGTGTGCGGGATACGGCGTGAAGCTCATTTATTTTAATTAATTTGGAAGAGAGTCTTAGAGGTCATCGTAATAGGACTGCTGTGGGTTCGAATCTCATTCTGGGATATTTATTATTTTGTGTTTCCCCGATCTAGCCAGATAAAGCACGGTAGTTTTTTTAATATGTCATTATGTCATAGTTGATATTCGTATGAATGAATAATGACTTTCGGTTCAAATCTCAGACTAGTTTACAAATTATAATATAATTAGCATTTATACAAGAAGCAAAAATTAAAAAACCGCTAATACTTTTCTATTCTTATCACAGGATATATATACTACAGGATGCACAAGGTAATAATATTTTTTTATTAAAACATAACATGTTATATTAAAATTAAAAAAATCAAAAAGCTTCATGCTGTATCCCACATATAGCCAGGTAGGCAGAGGGAACTCAATGTAAGGCCATTCCATTCCCCACTTTTTACCTAATTTTTAAGGCTTTTTTTAGTCTATAGGCAGATCTCAACGCCGTTCTGAATGCAGTTTGAACTAACTATAAATTTATCACTTAACCACTAACACAAATTAACATAAGATATAATAAGACTTTTGAGTAGACCAGTCGAAGTTGTTCTTTGGAGTAGGTGACTTCGAGTACTAAATTGATATTGGGTGCACTTGCTGTTAAAGGAATATATCAACGATAATTTAATTTTCTGAGTATTTAGGTAAAATACTGCTTTTGGATTCGAGCCGTATCCAGCATACAGGTTCCCTACGGAACCTAATTTCATGTCTTTCCGAAAGCATAACATACAACATAATTTTTGAGAAAGTTGAGAGAAACAGCTGATTTCTAATAATTCGCAGACAAATAATTCAATCTATATTTTTTTTGTATTTCTGAAAGGTTTAAAGATAGCCTATTGTTAAGTTCTCCCTTTCCCTTCCATCCAGGGGGCGCTTTGTCTACAATGTCAATCAATCTAACGATTACATTTTTATGAACGTTCGAAATACAGAGTTAAACAATACAACCAACGAATATATTAGTACATATATAAATATGTATATAAAAAAAATATTTGTAAAAACAAAAACCCCGACTGCATAAAACTAGAAGAAAATAAACAAGCCCAATAGTTTATTAGGATTAACAGTCGGGACCTCTTTAAATTATACGGGGTTCCTGGTAAAGATTTTATTGATTGAAGAATTACTTATAGGTCCCGACTGTAAATCCTAATAAACTATTGGGCTTGTTTATTTTCTTCTAGGTTTATGCAGTCGGGGTTTTTGTTTTTACAAATATTTTTTTATTTTTCATTTTTTTGTTAGAATTTATTATAGTAATGATAATCATGATATACCTTTTTGAAATTCTGAAATTGAGCTCTTTAATTTGATACCCATATTGTAGTATTCGAAACGAAAAATTTTTTTTTCCCTTCGTCCAATGGCGTCTCACAGCCGCCATGATTATTTTTTATTAACGTCACCTATCTAAGAACACTTGGGCTGCTAATACGAATCTAACGACACCTCAAATATGTAAATCCGTTCAGGGGCTCTGGAGATATGAGGTAATAAAGAATATTACATACATACAAGATACGCGCGAAAAACATAACCCTTCCTTAGCAGTCGGGAAAAATACAAATCAAATCGAATCGAATACGCAAGGAAGAGAGACACAGAATCGCAGGTACTAGTGAGGATGTCACAGTGAGAATGAAGAAGAACGTGCTTTGGGCACGTCGATTGAATGGTGATGAAAGAATGGCAAAAAAGGTTTATGACGGAAAAGTGAGAGATGTGAGAAGTAGGGGGAGACTTTGGTGGACCTTCGAAAACACAATATCAAAGATACTGGAGGAAGGGCGAAATGTATCAAAAGGTCGATGATCGTCTCGTCCACTGCGAGGCGAAAGAGGTACGCAGAGTCCGTAGCGTTTACCGCTCCGTTCTCTCTGACTACCCCACTAGGGATACGGCGTGAATTTAGTTTAGTTTAATTTTAAAAAAATCTGATTCATACTTTTTCCAGCATAACGGATAGGCAATGTAAATTTAATTTTAGGACATCACGTTCACATCAAAATATTGCGTGTTGATTTGCGTAACACAACGCTGCAATTCATCTTATCAAAGCAAGGAAATTAATATAATAATATTTAAACTACAAACAAAATTCAGTTTTGGCATTTTCACTTCTATTTAAATAGGTTATGTCAGTTGTTTTTGAAACTCCACAGAGGCAGAGCTAATAATGAGTTGAGCAACGTCCCTTTAACTAAGAACTTCAAAGAAATGAATGCAGATTATGCAAATTAAAGAAGTACGTATTTTTAATAAAGTGAAATACGCGAAAATTATTCTTCCGCGTGATTTTCTAGTTTTTACTTGAATATTATTAAAAACAGCATAATTAATTTGTATGTCATAATGGCTTAGCACTTAAATATAGGTTATATTAATAATTTTAATACAATATTGTTAGAAAGGGGAAGCGGTTAAAATTTAAAAAGAAACACTATGTAAACACATATTGTCTATGTTTCTAAACTATTAGGAAAGAGATACTATGTAAAATAGGTGATATGTAATCACCTAATAGCAATACTTCACACGAGTTTCCTTTCAATAAGGGCCGTTGCCTACAAGCAACTAACTACCCCCGATTATATATATAGGTAAATTTATAATCAACAGAATTGTAGGTTGTCGCTCAAATTTCAAAATGCCCACTCGGACTCAGAATTGAGTTTTCAAGTTTACAAATTCTCTAAAACATAACTACAATAACCCGACAAGTTAAATATAAGCTTGTTATTAGATATGTACATAATATATCATTTAGCTAATTATTATATCTTTATTATTTTTATTATTATTTGAGGCCATTCGTGGCGCAGGGGCACAGTGTGACTGTAAAACTGACTGGTTGTGGGTTCGATCCCCACTCGAGGAGATGAAATATTTACTTAAATATATATTTCTATTTCTTTGCTCTGGTGTCGGGGCAAAGCACGGCGCTGAGTTCTGCCACTCAACACGTAATGCCTCCAGAATTCGCGGGAATATGCGGGATACAGCGTGAAGCTGATTTAATTTCAATTTGATTTTAATTCATTATTTTTATTATTCATTTATAAGGAGTACTTTTTAGAGGCCACCTTGGCAGAGCCAAGAGAGAAGAGCATAAGTCTGTAACGTAACTAACAGCTGTGGGCTCGATTCCTATTCAAGGGAATGAACGAAAATTTTAATAAATAATATTTAATAAAATTTTCGTTTCTTTGTTCTGGTAACGGAGTTTTAAGTCACTACTTTCTCTCTGGCTACCCTGCTATATGAGGGATACACCGTGAAATTGAAATAGGAATTACGTGTACGTAAAATTTTATATATTTTATGTGATATCAGTACAACATTGTATTAAAATATTGTTGTAGTATCGAAACTAACTTGATAGTTAGAAATTGCAACTTATTTCATATTCATACAGTGAGTTTAAACTTTTGTATAATAACAATGTTATTGTTAGTTCTTGTATTAGAAAGTATGATACATATTTTTTCTTTCTCGTTTACATTTATGTTTTTTTAGCTACACCCTGTATCTCGCATAGAGTAGAGTTGGCAGAGGGAGCCTGAGACACTTCGTTCCCAATGTTCTTCCCAATTCTAGAGACATTGTAAAGGAACTCAACACCACACTTTGTCCTGTTACCAGGACAGGATAACTCCTTACTTCCCCAATTCCTTCTTCTGTTAACTAAAATTAGCGTGCCGTTGAGTTCCGGTTCTTGACAATTAATGTGAAAATTGGCGAAATGTTTGAAACGGAATGTTTTCGTACTGGGTTCCCTTTGCCTACCCTGTTATATACAGCATGACGTTAAAAAATATGGATAAGGTGACTCAGCAAATATCGATAAGTGACTTTTATTATTTGTGACTATACTGCTACAGTGACTTTTTTCATATATTCACATACATAGATATTTTATATAAATTATGAGATTGTCGTAGTGCAGTAAAACAGCTTTTACCTATAAACGCGGTGATTGTGGATTCGATCTCGACTTGGGAAAGTTTATTTAATTTATTTACATTTTTTCGCTCTAACCTGGTAGTTAAGAAAATATATATGTATAACTTAACGCATAAATCTCAAAAGTTTGAAAAGAAATTTAAATTATAAGTTTTCTTTGCACATGTTATATAGAAGGGTAGAAAGAGGATACTTGGGAACCTAGTGTTTAGACACTCCGTTGCCAATAAGACGCTTCCTATCCTTAGTCTCCGGCGAATTGTGAAGGTATTGGAGGAACTCAACGCCTCGTCCGGCGCCAGACTGAAAAAATGAAAATACATAATAAGCATTTAATTTACTCAACTAGGAATCGAACCTACCACTTGTTGCTTAGTTGCACGCCCGAACCCCTGGTCTCAATTTAACATATAAAAACACCAATACAATAAAAATCAAAAAGCAAGAAAAACATATAATTATATATTATATTTCAACTATTCAACATTTCATAATTTTAATGGAATTCTAAAACACGAGCTTTCAGTTACACGTCCAATGCAGCGTCGCACGTAAAAGATTTAAATCTACACGTGATGTCAACTTTCATATAGAGATGAGTGTGTACTACTTTTTGAGATGACATTTTGGTAATTGTATTTTTTTTAGTGTTTCACGCTTTATTTCGATATAGTATTATAGGAGGGTTAAAGTAGTGATTAGACAATCTGTTGCCCATTTTCGTAAGAATTTTCGAGACTTTGCGTGGTATGTGGAATCAATTAGATAGAGGTGTGGCTTTCGATGGTGGGATCGACAGCCACAGCTTTTGCATTTACTTCAATCAGAATGGTGGAACTCTGCGCCTCACTTCGTTACTGGAGCGAGAAAATAAAAATAAATGATTCTCCAACTGAGGATCCAACCCACAACAGTCGCCATGATGGCAATTTATACGAAGAATAATATTTGTTTTAACTAATTTGAATCATAAAACATAATCAAAAGTAAAAGAACCTAAGCCAAAGCTTGAGTAGCGGTTAACAAGAATTATAATATTCAAACTGAATCTTTATATATTTTTTTCTTTTTTTTTTTCTTTATGCTATATCCTGCATATATCAGGGTAGACACTTCCTTTTCCGCTGTTTTGACGGAACTTAACACCGCGCTTTGTCTTGTAACGAGAGCAAGCAAATTAAAATAATTAATTTTCCCGACTAAAAATCGAACCCACAACCTCGCCCCAAAATCATACAACAATAACAAAATAGAAAAAAAGCCAAAACAAAATGCTATAAAAATATATCATTTAACAAGTAGAGAACCAGAATTCAATACTAGTTAACCAAATATTATAAACCAAATCTCAAAATAAACCCACGTTCTATACAAGGAAGCACATAATGTAAATTAAATATGTTCATATACTGTATAAGAGTACAATTCCTTCGCGTATGTGTTTTTTTACGAGCGGCCGTAATTTATGAATAAGACCATTTCTATATTTATGTTCCTGGAAAAAAATATTTTCCGTTTTATGCCGTTGGAAGCTTTGGGCGACTCGTCTTGCTTATTGCGATTGAAGATCGGTCCAGCTTCAGCTTTTAGATCTATTTTTTTTATCAGCTTCACGCTGTATCCCGCCGCCACTCCGTTCCCCATTTTCTGCCAAATTCTAGAGGCATTGCGTGTTGAGTGGCCTCGACACCAGAGCGAAGAAATGGAAATATAAACTTAAATAAATATTTCATCTCCTCGAGTGCGATCGAACCCACAACCAGTCGGTTTTACAGTCACTCTTTGTGCCACTGCGCCACGACTGGCGTTATTATGACTAGATAAATGTAAACCTTGAGTGTGAATTCAAATCTCGTAAGGCGTAGTACTTAGCTTATTCAGAGTTTTATATTCAAAATATTGAAGTTTGTTGTTTTGTGAATGTGAAATGCTCTAATTTTGAAAATATCTTATCATTCTAGAAGGAGGTTGTCAATTCGACTATTTTTTATTGTTTGTTACCTCAAAACTTTTGACTGGGTGAACCGATGATTGTTTTTTTTTTTAAAGCTAGTGCTACCGGTAATAGGTTCTGATTAAGGAATCCAGTTGAAATTGAAGAAGATGGGTTTTTTTATTAAAATCATAATTATTAACTTAACTTTTTATTCTACATTCAGTGGGCTACGAAAAAATAATTACTTTTATGGCACTCTCTTCTCCGCTTTGCGCCCAAATCTAAGACACTTCAAATCCTCACACCCATTTAGTGGCTGAACTCAACACCATACTTTGCATTATCAGAGTGGAGAAATGAAATTTATACATTCCCCCGATTAAGGTTTGAATCCACAATCATCATGTTTACTGTTTAACTCGATGTCTATATGTAACTATAGCATTATTTGTCCACTACTTTTAACTCAACTTAGAGTTCGTGCTAGCAAAAGTTATGACATTTCATTCCAATATTAGTTATATATAGTGTTTTTTCAAAACTTTTCAAAAATTATAGTTTCTTTAGTGACCCAGTTATTTGAAATCTAATTAAAAGTTAACAACACGATTCCATCCCGTTACGGTGTTTATTTCTATGAAATATTTTTGCCTTTTTTTAAAATGGATTATAAATAGAAGGATAGCTTTTAGCTTTCACGTTATTTGTGTATACATTTTTTTTTACTCTAGCCTCATGTAAATAAGACCAATGCAATCCTTCTATGTATATACATATATATATATATATATATATATATATATATATATATATATATATATATATATATATATATATATATATATATATATATATATATATATATATATATATATATATATATATATATATATATATATATATA
>JAATLQ010002276.1:0-30984 GCA_013421005.1 Heliconius erato x Heliconius himera
TAATTCTTTTAATTCTTTTAATTCTTTTAATTCTTTTAATTCTTTTAATTCTTTTAATTCTTTTAATTCTTTTAATTCTTTTAATTCTTTTAATTCTTTTAATTCTTTTAATTCTTTTAATTCTTTTAATTCTTTTAATTCTTTTAATTCTTTTAATTCTTTTAATTCTTTTAATTCTTTTAATTCTTTTAATTCTTTTAATTCTTTTAATTCTTTTAATTCTTTTAATTCTTTTAATTATACCATCTAAATTTAAAAAGCTTGTTCGTAAAAACGTTTTTTTCTTTAATTTTATTTTAATTTTTAGTATTTTTAACTCAAAGATTTTCGATTGAATCAAACGAGCAAATCATAGTTACCATATAGTATCAAAATACTTGTCAAGACTAATCAAATGAGCTCAAACTCGATGGGGTTGTGTCGTTTAATTACTTAGTTCCTATGGCCACCTTCCAGCTCCATCATCAGACTCTGGTTACCGTTTAGTATCAAAGTACTCGTCAAGATGAATCAAACGAGCTCAAACTCGATGGGGTTACGTCGTTTAATTACGGAGTTCCTATAGCCACCTTCCAGCTCTATGTCATAATTATATCGCATTGTCATCCGATTTATACATGCATGCAAAGTTTCAGCTCAATCGGAAACCGAGAAGTGGATCAAATTTAGCTTGCAAGATTTGATTACAGACAACAATGGTACAGGTAAAAGTAAATAAAAGCTTGTCAAATCATAATATTCGTAAATAACTAAAGATTTATTTTATTTTTATAGAATTATATATAAAGGAAGCTTCACGCACTTTCTCGTTACTGCCACTAGTGCTAAGTCACTACGTTTCCGATTCCAATTTTCAAGACATTGTGTGTTGAGTGGCGGAACTCAACGCCGAGCTTTTTTTCTTGTTACCGGATCGAGGCGGAGAGAAAACGTAGTGTCTTAACACTAGACTTCTCTCTGCCATATCTAAATAATTTACCCGATTCGTTCACTTAAGTCGAGAATAGGAGTATACATGTATTATATGCTGCCTGACTTTTTATGTTGGCTTTTAAAGTTATTATAAGCAAAGACAAATTTAATTTTGATCTTCAAATTAACACAGAATGCTGTGGTGAATGCAAATCCACATAATGACGTGAATTTACAACTACAATATATTAAAATAAATTATATGTTATTTACATACATTTAGTATAGTAATTTTTTTTTAATAAAAACATCCCATACTACAACTAAAATTTTTCATTGGTGTCCTACGCCTCACTAACCTAAATAGATCGTTGAAAAGCAAGAGAATTGTGACAGGAAAAGCGATATATTATATCCTAATGGACCTACTAGTTCTGAGAAAAATGTGATATATTTCGATTTCCTTTGGTCACTTCTAGTTTGCAGCATATTACAGATATACTGAATATAGAATGTCACAAAAAAAAATATTTAGTATAAGAGACACGCTATATCACGCATATTGCAGGGTAGGCAGAGGGGACGGGGATCATTGCCATTGCATTCGGTGAGGCGGAACTCAACGCCGTGCGTTGTAATGTACCCAGAGCAAGCGGGAAAATAAAAATAATTTACTCCCAAGAGTGGTAATGGAACCCACAACCATCGAGGTTAAAGTTGTTTGCGTGGAGATAACTGACCATCTTGAGCTTCTTGGCATGAACCTTACGTAAGATCTGAACTTTGGACATTATATCGAGTCTTTGGCTACAACTGCAGCTAAAAAACTAGGCGTCGTCTCAAAGGTTAGACAGTATTTCACTCCGGGACAGCTGCTTCAACTTTATCAAGCTCAAGTCCGATCGTGTATGGACTGCCACCTTTGGGATGGTTCTGCTAAATATCAGCTAGCGACCTTAGACTCGATTGAAAATCACGCCAAGAAGCTCATTGACGACATAGCGATTGTTGAGGCAAAGCTGCAAAGCCTTGAACATCGCCGAAAAGTAGCTTGCTTGTCGGTATTCTATAGTATACGTTTCGGAGAGTGTGCAGCAGCGCTGGATGACCTAGTACCCTCTTCTCCTTTCCATGTGCAAGGTAGTAGACATAGGCTGAATTTCACCCAAATGTCTTCGACATGCTTCCTTTTCGTTCGCAGCGCTTCGTCTCCACTTTCTTAATGCGAACAACTAAAGAGTGGAACTCCCTGCCTGCCGAATTATTCCTCGCTAAGTATAACTTGTATCCTTTAAGCATGCTCCACCATCGTGCGCATCGTCAGTTACTACCAGGTGAGATAGCGGACAAATGTTTGCCTATCTCCAATAAAAAAAAAGTTTAGTCAGGTTATATGCGGCTGCGCTACGATGACCTCATAAAACACAGTTTACCACAATAACGACCATAGATGATAGATAAGCCAAGAATTATCTTAAAAATATTAACATTTAAAATAGTAACGGTAATAGCACATATGCAACAATTTTCTGGTTGTGTACGTGAAGTTAAAGCTTTCCACAGAAACATACTACACAATACATAAAACTTTTTACATCTGCACCTTTAAATTTATCGTGAGACTTACTTATAAGTGTAAATATTAAAAATATCAAGATATTTTCCATGTTATTTTTTTATGAGATATCTATAATCTATATATATAAAAGGACTTGTGCTGACTGACTGAGGTAAGACGCGCGCAGAGCCGTAACCGCTAATGGTAGAAACGTGAAATTTGGCAGATGTTTATTTTCATATACTGGACATCCACTAAGAAGGGAATTTGAAAAATTTTAACCCTAAAGGGATGAAATAGGGGTTGAAAGTTTGTATGGAAAAAAAAATAATCTGTACCGATTTTTATAAAATTTTAAATTCAGACTCTTAAAAATATTTCATTGAACACGTGTTTCATGGTTTTTAAGAATTCACCCCCTAAGGGTTCAAATAAGGGATTGAAAGTTTATATGGAAAAATCTTTAAATTGCCACCGATTTTTATAAAAATTTAAATTTAGACTGTTAAAAATATTTTATTGAACACGTGTTTCGTGGTTTTTTTAGAATTCACTCCTAATAAGCGGGCGAAGCCGCGCGCGCCCTCTAGTCAAATATATAAGTATATCAAAGAAATACGAACGTGACAAATATTTAGTTCATTTCATACATTTGACACAAATTGAGCGCATGGGCTCGCAAAACTAAGTTTGTCAACTTGTATATTATCTCCATTCCGTCGACCTACTATCATAAAATTAGTACGGAGGCCAGAACAATTTTTTTAGCTTCACACATATAGCGTGATAGGTAACTTAGAGTTAAGATACTCATTTTGAGTGGCGGAACTCAACGCCGCGCTTTGCTTTGTTACTAGAGTAAGTAAATGAAAATAATTCATTCGTCCTAATGTATGAATAAATAATTATATCCTAATATGTATTGAAATGCAAATGATAAATTATTGTTTCACCTTTTCCGAGTCAAATTGACAATAATCATTTGTGGTTACGTTGATTAAAATTTATTGAGATATTAATTAGTTATTTAAACAGCAAAATATCACATGTATATAATGTAATGTTCATATTTTACAATCTGAAAACGAAAATCTGAAGAAATACATATACTATGATTTCTCTTCTATTTATTTTTTTTTGATCTCTATATATAATAAAACAGTTTAAATATTTTGTTTGTACATTTAGTAATTTTGACTGAAATGGATAGAGGGACACTTAAAAAGAATAATAGAAAGCAAAAAATTTTTTTTTGAATTTCTTGTCTATCTGTCTGTATGTATGGTCGCATTTTTCTCTGAAAGTACTGAACCGATTTACTTAAAAGTTTTACCAATTGCTTTGTTTTAACTCAACTTAACATTTAAAAAACGTTTGTTTCATCAAAATCAGTTCATTAAAAAAAAGTTATCGTCATTTAAATGAACTCAAGGCATTAGTTTGCCTGCGAATATTATATAGCAATCGCGTTGCTAAGATTCGTGGCTAAAGAATGACATTCGCAACGTGTTGGTTATATGATTGTTGATAAAAATATATTTTTAAAGCACTATTGTTCAGAGTACAAACAAAGTAAACAAAATTGAATTGTTAGTGAAAGTTAAATAACAGTTAAGTTTAAGTCGTAATTAATTCAACACATAGATAAAGACCGATTTGATCTTCAAAGAAATATTAAGTAAATACATAGATTCTTCGGTTCATTCGTTCGTTTGAAATAAATCTATATAAAAATGCCTAAAAACAGCCTCTCTACGTGCACTGTCGTGAAAACTGAGTTAATATGCAATCATTACAGTTATTTTACAAAGAATATTATGAATCCTTCAAATCAATAATTTAACATTTAAGGCTGTTTCTGAAAGAGTAAATTAAATTATTCACTGACATCAGCACACGTAACAGAGTTTTAAAATTATGATGGGACGTACATTACATAGGTAAAAAGAACAAATGACAAAAATATATACGTATAAGAAATAATTAGTTTTATGTATATAGAAATTACGATAATGTAGTAAAAAAATCACATTAGAATATTACAGATTAAAGTAATAAAAAATCATATTAGAAGTCGTTATAGTTGTCAATCAATTCTGTTTATTAAATCAATAATCATGTGGTTTAAGCGGGCGAAGCCGCGGACGGGCCGCTAGTTTCAAATAATTGTGCTCACATGTTATATAATGTGTAAAAAATCCCCTATTTGTCAAAATTTATTTATTGCCATACATATGGCATTAATTTTTAACTTATAGCCAAGGTACATACATACTGTTACAACTTTTCATTAATTATAAAATTTAAAGAAGAGGCTTTTACCTTATAAAATAGCTAATCTTTTCTGTTCTTGATTATGGCGTTCCGAAAGTGCCAGTTGGGTATTAGGCATTTACTTCCCCAATGCCACATTATATTGAGAACACGTAAAGGATGTTATACAAAAAAAACTGTTTGACAATTTTTATTAGTTTATAAATTAATAAAAATTGTGATCAGGACACCAGCACAAGGCAGCCATTCAGCAATTAATAGCCAAAAGAATATTAAACAATATTTTCACAGTACGATATTTTATACCAAATTGCTACAAGCATTTAAAAACGTTTGAGCGTTCTCAGCTATAATTCTCAATTATTAAGAGAGGAATTTATCTTTCCATCTCAAGCGTTCAACTGGCGCAGTCACTCAATTTTATGAATCGTGGTTTCGCGTGTTCAATACTCAACGAGTCACCCCATTTCTCCCCAAAGGTATAGCTTATAATAAAAAAGAAACGGTTTTCAACATCTGCTACTTCAGTATTAAGAAAAAATACTTGATACAAGTATTTCGTACTTAATTATAAGCTATTTATGTATTGTTAACGTAATATTCTGTAAGATTTTTTAGAAAATAATTTTAATTTTTTAGCTTAGCTTGACTGACTTGGTGACCACCAAGGAAACGGAGGATAGTTTGATGCATATGTTTTCGATTAGATAATTTAGTTAACATTTATCTAGTGACCTTATACACTGACCTCTCACTATTATAGTATCATTTTATGAATTTGGAACGGGAGTTATTTTATACATCTGATGTATTCTATTCAGGAGGCATTGCGTGTTAAGTGAGTGGCAGAACTCAACGTAGCGCTTTACCTCGACACCAGAGCGAAGAAAATGAAAATATGAAATATTTCATTCACTCGGGTGGGAATGGAATTCACAAACTGTCGTATTTACAGTCATACTTTGTGCTCCTCTGAGTTAAGACCGGCATCATGTTATTTAATATATTAATAACATCAAAATGTGTTCTTATCTGACTTCTGGAAGAAAATAAGGCTTTTTTCGACTGTATTTTTTTATGTTTGTTACTTCAGAACTCTTGACTGAGAGAACCGATTTTGATGTTTTTTTTTATTTGTAAGCTAGTGCTTTCCGTGTGGTCCCATTTTATTTTGATCCATTTCTGACAATAGTATCTGTGAGAAAATTACATAAGTTTTAAATTTCCA
Organism: Heliconius erato x Heliconius himera; assembly: GCA_013421005.1. Classification (NCBI taxonomy): domain Eukaryota; kingdom Metazoa; phylum Arthropoda; class Insecta; order Lepidoptera; family Nymphalidae; genus Heliconius; species Heliconius erato x Heliconius himera. The sequence continues at coordinate 5,973 of JAATLQ010002276.1, forward strand.
TAAGGTATGTGCGCGATAAATGGACGAATAACTCAATATCACGCCAACCGATTCCGATGATAGTTAGTTTCTAATTATGGGATCCGGTTGAAATTGAACAAGTATGTTTTTTTTTTGGTAAAAAATTAATGATACTGTATTTTACAATGAATAACATTGTTAAAATAAGTGTCAGAAGTCAGATTCCCTATCGTTGCATTTCTTTTCAATGAACTTGAAAAAAGATGTTCTCATTTTCAACCGACTTCAGAAAAGGGAGCGGTTCCCAATTCGCCCGAATATTTTTTATGTATGTTCTTGTCAATATGTTAAAATCTTAGTTTACTCATAATACTTGTAAATATGTTAAAATGTCGGTATGCACAAAAATAATAACCATTACCTACTCGTTTGAGAAGCATCCTTTTAAGAATAAGATCCTTCCCATCACTTAAAAAATAAAAGTAATACAAACAGGCTTAGTGATTTGATTTTGTGTAAAGTTGTTGTAGCATTAGCTTGATATCGACTTCAAAATTGTATATATTTTTTTAATTATTTTTATTTAACAAAATCAAAGTACGTTTTACTTTATGTATTTTTTTTAAATTCTTTTAGTTTGTTTTTTGAAGTCAGTTTTTTTTGTTAAAAATTTATTTATACAGTAAGTGGAGACGTATATCATTCAACTTATTACAATAACTCATTGCTTTACTAGCATATACGGACATTTTTTGAAAAATATTAATGTTACGTACATTTTATTGAAAAAGTTTAACCGCACTCACTGTTTATTCTAATTTATATGCATTTATTCACGTCGATGTTTACGGGTGCAATTACTCAACAAAGGCACGGCACAAACGCTCACTTTGCACCGTTCACGCGCATACACGGAAATTGCTTCTAACAAGTTTAATTTGACTTTCACAAGAAAAAACTTTCACAATCTGCCTTTGCTGGTCACGCTTTTTAAGCTGAGATTAAAATCGTTGTAAAGTATAGTTGTTTGTAAGAACATTGTTTATTCACTGTGTTTTACTTACTTGTGTCTGCTCTTAGGCTCGGCATAGTAATGAGCGTATCAAATTTATTATGAATGACGGTGATAAATCGGCAAGCTTTGTTCAGATAAGACAAAAGTTTGGAACAATGGAAGCATCTATAAAGTATGTTTATGAAATAAACTGTACAAAGGCACACATTCTGCAAGTTATGGAGCAATTTTTGCGAAGTGTCGTCACATTCACGGTTATATTTCGTCTATAAAATTTTAAATGTGGAACAGAATAACTTAAGAGTAGGTACCTACGAGTGTAAACGTGACAGGTTGTGGGTTCGATTTCATTTGTCTACGAAATTAAAAATTTAATATTTTTATTTCCTCGCTCTGCTAACGAAGTAAAACGCGGCGTTGAGTTCCACCCACCACTCAACACGCAATGACTCCAGAATTACCTATAAGCTTTATAATTTTAATTAAATGTTCTTTGCTATTTTTTTTTATGGAAAGAACAAGGAAAACGAGCGCAGGGTTCACCTAATGGTTAGTGAGCACCGCCGCCCATGACCCCGTGCATCACCAGAGGAGCTACAGGTGCGTTGCCGGCCTTTAATGTACAGATAGATGCGCTTTTTGAAGGTACCCATATCGTATCGATCTGGAAACACTGCTGTAGGTAGCTCATTTCAAAATTGGGGTTGCATTATCGGGGGTCTAGACCACTGATTATGCAAAACACCACGTTAAGTGTGGTAAGGGTTGCCGTGGGGCGCACACCTCGTTTGCCTTATCCATAGTGCGGTATAGTGCCCTCCTCAGAATACGGCGGGTGGCCTTAGCTTAAGGACCCGTTGCGTGAGCGTAATTTCGTTATTCTAGGAAGACGAGAGGGTTGGGCGCGTGAGCCCGGCATTGCCTATTGCGAAAAGCGGGTTATAATAGCACTCCGGCAAACTAAAATAGACTTAAGTAACTTATTGTTCATTGTACTTAAGTAACTACAGTGTAAGTAAATACAGTGTGAAAAAATAAATTCATTGTCAGTTTATCAGATAAACTATGAAAAATAACTTCACCGCTTTGTCCAAGATCACCTCAACCAAACTTGGATTTAAATTGACACTACCCCACCATTTACAAGTATTGATATCCGATTCATTGACTTGAAATGAAATATTTATGGAAATAAATAAATTCTTCGCTCTGGTGTCGAGGCGAGTCCCGCCACTCAGCACTCAATCCAGCTAATCAGAATTCGGCTGAAAGTGGGGAACGGAGTGTCTTAACACTAGGTTCCCTCTGACTATTCTGCTGTATGCGGGACATAGCTAATTTAATATACACCCAAGAAATGTAATATTTTATAGTACTAACTATGTGGTCCACTATTTATAGAAAATAGTTAACAACAAAGTATCACAGATAAAAAAATGTTTAATTATTTATACTGCTGCAAAATATTATATTAATGAAAGATATTGGAAAGAATTAAATTGTTATAAAATAACATTTCACAATAAGGTCATACTGATGTAATGTAAGTACAATTTCTTGAGCGTTAATATATACAACCCCTTTAATAGGCACCGTAAAGCACGATAATTAAATTAAATTTACAGCTTGAGAAAGATACTACGTTGTTTTAATTGAAAATTTTTAAAATATATTTGCGAAGGCAAATTAAATTATTCAGAGAATTTCTTATAATTCCGATGCCCCGAAAGTATATTTAAAATTGAAACTACTCCAGAAAATTTAGTTTCTAAAACTGATTTTCGACTGACTTACCTCTCGAAGCCATCGTGATACAGACCCTGTGCCGGGTCTTATTGTAAACGTGACGATCGTGATCGTTCCTTCATTTAACACGCAAATTTAAAAAATTAAACGGAATTTAATATCTTAACACTAGGTTCCCTCTAATCAAATAAATACACGTACAGTGTGAAGCTAAAAAAAGAACCAACTGTTTAATGAATCGTTGATGAGAGAGCGGAAAATTACAACTCGATGTTAAATATATTCTCTATTTTTTTAGAGGCCATTCATGACGCAGGGGCACAAAGTGTGACTGAAAATCGACTGGTTCTGGGTTCGATCCCCACTCGAGGAAATTAAATATTTATTTACATTTATATTTCCATTTCTTCGCTCCGGTGTCGAGGTATAACGTGGCGTTGAGTTCCGCCACTCAACACACAATGCCTCCAGAACTCGACGGAAAGTGGGGAACGGAGTGTCATAACACTAGTTTCCCTCTGCTGTGTAAGAGATACAGCATGAAGCTGATTTTTTTTAACGCAGCACTCATTTAGTATTAATGCAACCTCCGTGTGTAGAACATAAAGAAAATTAGTTTCAGGGTCGGAATTTACAAATACACTAGACAGATTTGTATGGGATAGACGCTCTGGCCTTTAGCCAGTAGTTGAAGGAGTCTGACAGTATTGATTATTTAATGATATGAATGTTATATGAAGTGGCTTTGGAGGGCATGAATTAGGAATGAGGCTAAAAATATTTAACACTTTCTAAGCCTCAGAGGATAAGTTGAATATTAATGAACCATTTAATGAGTCCGCCATTATTTCTAATTGACACCGTTTTGACAAAATAAATATAGGCATTCGGCCTACTACTATTGAATTAATATACTAAAAAATATTATCTAACACGTATCTATTATATTACATATTGTTTTATGTGTATATTGTTTATTCACATTTTGCACAGTAGTCATGAAGAAATTAGTAATATCTCTCCTTTTTCCATACGTATTCTTACGAGCTGGACTGCGAAACTAATCGTCTAACTTCACATAAAAGTCTATTAGTATATTTATAAAGTCTATCTCTATGAAACCATACGAGAATTTTAAATTACTTAGACGTCACTCAGGATTACCTACTATTACTATTTAGCCATTACTTTGTGTAGTGCAAAATTATGGTAAATAGAAATAATAAGGAAAACAGGATACAGATATATGATCTGGTCTAGGATTATATTATATTTGAATAAAAGAAGTATTCTTATTGCACATGTTCATTATAAAATATAAATATCTGAATGTATTTAACTCAAAGTAAAATTTCCAGGCCGATTCCTGTGGTGAAGAATAACGTTCAATAAAATATGTAAATATGTTCATTGTATAAATATAATCATTGCACTAACTTAAATACGAAATCTACATATTTATTATCAATTTCAAGGCAAGTGGTGGCGCTGTGGCACAAAGTGTGACTGTAAAACCGACTGGTTGTGGGTTCGATCCCCCCTCGAGGAGATGAAATATTTACTTAAAGTTATATTTCCATTTCTTAGCTCTGGTGTCGAAGACAAGCGCGGCGCTGAGTTCTGCCACTCAACACGTAATGCCTCCAGAATTCGGCAGAAAGTGGGGAACGGAGTGTCTTAACACTAGGTTACCTTTGCCTACCCTGCAGTGTGCGGGATACAGCGTGAAGCTGATTTAATTTGATTTTTTTAATTTACGAAAATTTACTCTATTTAATTAATGAAAATATATTTTCTTATTTACCTCAGTACAAACAAGCTCCGTAACAAATTAGTAGATGCACTCAGCTAGTGAACTTGCCGTAATCTGTGTAATTAGATTGCTATTACTTAAATAAATCGTAACACGGTCGTAAAGTTAGCAAATGCATTTGGCGTTATGCCAAGAAGCAACCTTTGCCATATCGATTGCTAAGCCACAACCACGAGTGCCTTCTGATGCTTACTTTATAATCACATGTACTAACTTAATATGTCTTGTAATATTCTTGTTGTGGGTTCGATTCTGCGTTTGTTATTGTGAATATTTAACATTAACAATTTATTTTTAATATTGTGTAGGATGTCATAGTGCAATGTTTGATTTGATTGTGGATTAGATCCCCATGAATGGAAAATAAATAATAATAATAATATATAAACTCTTCTTAAGATGTTGCCAATCTTGTGTGTAACTCCCTTCACATATGGTATAAGTGACGGCTGTCTCTCTACTGTGGGTGGCTTGTTGGTTTTCTGATAACGTTGGCGGGGAACTAGTAGCTTGTTCTGATAAAGGGCACTTTTTACCTGGCGAAACTCGATCCCTAGGTTTTCAGCAGAAAGAAGAGTATTGGTAGTGGCTGGAAACAAAGATTTGCCAACGATAGATAACAGTGTAGGGTGGTGGTGAGATTCACCATTGAGATATCTATTAGTGTGCGTGGGTTTTCTATATTCTTGAGACCAGTGAAAAGTAATATTCCTTTACAGAGTGCAGGTTTATACAAACTAGATTGTGACTGTGGTTTAGCATACATCGGTCAAACAAAGAGAAGCATGTAAGTCAGTTGTTTGTAAGCATACTGTGGATAAACTCAGCCTCTACATTAGGTTTGATAAACCCCAAATCCTCGCTAAGGAAAACAGATACATTGCTAGAATGATCCGCGAGGCTATTGAAATACAAAAACATCCTAATTCGAATAGAGAAGATGTCTGGAAACTTTCTACCACCTGGGACCCACTTATAAAATCATTGAAGTCTCCAACCCACTTGGGTTGGAGACTTCAATTTAATAAGTGGGGTAGATAGTATACCAGAGGGCAAGATACTATCAGCTCATTCTGCAGGAATCTAGGGCAGTATTCTACGTATATAATAATTATGTCAACTGTCAGACGAAGCCATCTCAGTCTATCCGTGACCACGGACTACTGTAAAGTGTTCGAAACGTCGGGTTTCCAAAAATGTATAATCTCTAATATATTAATCCGGTTAAAATAGTTTCATTTAAAATGCTGCTATTATATTTCTTTTTTTTCCTTAATAAGTTAATTAAACGCTTATCAACCAAATTATTTCCAACTTTCCTTATTAATTATTCACGGACACGCTCTCAAAATCCTTGAAGTTGATCCTAACGATTAAGTTATTGTGTGCAAAAAATATTGAAATATGTATCTCATATTATAATTATTTGTGGGCACTGAGAACAATAAAGAATATCAATAAGTAATACGAAGTTATATGACATTTAGTATTTTTTTAGGCATTTTAATATGACAATAAGTAATATGACATTTATGATCACCTTAAAAAGTGATCATAAACTTACAACTTGAGGCCAGTCGTGGCGCAGGGGCACAAGTGTGCCTGGTTGTGGCTTCGATCCCCATTTGAGGAAATTAAGTATTTCATATTTTCATTTCTTCGCTCTGGTGTCAAGGCAAAGCGCGGTATGTAGATCCGCTACTCAACACACAATGCCCCCAGAATTGGACGGAAAATAAGCCTCTTTATTTAGGGTTATGTACGGTTAAGGCCCACTGTACCATCGTATGGAGGGTCTTAACTCTAGGTTCTCTCTGCCTACTCTGCTGTATGGGTAAAGCTTGTATGGGTGAAGCTTGTAGGGGTATTGCACAATATTAAATATTATTTATAAATAACATTTGTAAACACGCTTTACCAGCGCCCTAAACTTATTCGCTTCAAATGCAATTGTGAAATTATTTCCGCTATTGTTTTGTAGTGGATAAATAACTGAATTAAATATATAATAAAGGAGTTGAATATTAGGTATCGTCTCATTAACATGATACAATCGCGCACAAGCTAAAAAAAATATTAAAAATATAAACTTACAATCTTTTTAAGTATAGATAAACCCTTATTTCCACTATGCCGTATAACCGCGCATTTTAAAAATATTTTAAAAATATGAAGAGTTCATATTTTAATATACTGGAACATTCTAATCTCAGAATCTTAAGCTTTATGATACGTAGAGATTAAAATTTCAAAGAATATTTAATGTATCTCAGAAATAATAAAATTCCATTCAATATGAATTTAGATATTAAATATAAAAAAAAAACCGGACAAGTGTTAGTCCAGGTCGCCCATCCAGGGCTCCGTACAAAAATTAGAAGTCTCAAGCTTTTTCTGAAATTTAAGATTAGTTTTGTCAGAGCCCTTTCATCTGATATCTCACTATTATATATATTTGATATTTTGATTTGATATTTTGCCCCCCCCCCCCCCTTTTAAGGCTACTATTGTTTAGAATTTAACCACAAATATATAGATTTCACATTTTTCCTGAACTAGTATTATCTGTAGATAGTACTAGTATAGGAAAAGCTGATAAATACCAAATTTCATAATTCTAGGCTTACCGGGAATATTCTACTAATTTTGATTCCCTTTATAGAGTCGAAATACGCGTTTTTAGGTATATAAACGGCCGTATCTTTTTTAAAGTAAATGTAGAGATACGGTTTTTTTTCAGGAAATCATGGGGCCGTAGATCTTAGTACAAAGATTAAAATTCAACTCGATATCTCCAAGAATTCTTGAGATAAAGGCTCTTGACAGATAAACAGACAGACGGACGGACAATAAAGTGATCTTATAAGGGTTCCTTTTCTCCTTAAAAGGTACGGAGCCCTAATAATAAGAAGGCCAGACGTAGCGCAGAGACACAAGTGTACGCCTGTTAACGCGACTGGTTGTGGATTTGGTTCTCACTCGAGGAAATGAAATATTTCGTCGAGGTTTGCCTCGACACCAGAGTGTGGCGTTCAGTTCCGCTACTCAACACACGATTTCCGGTGGAAAACGAAGTGTCTTAACACTTAGTTCCCTCTGCCTTCCCTGCTGTGTGGGATGGGGGAAACAGCGTGAAGCTGGAAAAAAAAGAAAACAAACAAAAGGTTATTGTATTTTTTTATTGATAAAAACAAAATATTAAGTCATTTTTAAATTGTTAGCGAAGTTAGATAATTTAATCGTTCAATAGTTTTTTCATTTGTATCAAGAGAACAATTGAGTCTTTAAATAAATAATGATGATGATGATTTAAATACCAAAAAATATATATATTCACTTCACTTAATAAGAAACAAAAATAAGATACATTTTTTTAATTTTTGATTTTTACTATACAATATTTCCATTTTATTTTCTATTTTACACATTCATATTCATAATTCTTCATATTCATATTCGTCGCTTTGATTAAAGACAACTTTTTTGAATTCGTTGTTAAAATAATCACCAATCATTTTCCATACATTCATCGAATACCATATAACAACACCTAGTGAGAATAGCAAACGAAATATAAACGCTAACATGACTTATTAAACAATGTTTTAATAATAAATTATATTAATAATATGCACATAACATTTAAGATGTATACTTTATATGAAATATCTAAAAATATTTTTTAAACAAAACGCTCCAGTTTCTTATATAAATGGTACACTGAAAAGATTTTTCATATATATTTCTCTGCCGTCAAGAGATTTAAAAATAGTAAATGGATTTCGTGAAACACAATCCGATCTTTTAATAAGAAATGCCAAGATAATAAAGCTGTTTCATCACACTCTTAGCGCTGGCGCACTGATATATTTTAAATGACTTTTGAATTCAATTTAGATTACAGTATACAAGGTAAAAAGTATAAAATGAAACTTTTAAGCTTTAATAGTATTCTCGCAAGTTTCACAATACTAAAATATGAAATATTTTATATTTGGAAATGGTATGGTATTAATTTAATAATTTAAAGAACACCATCAGCCCCGTATAGAGCGTCTGATATCATTCCAAATAAGGTTTGTATGTGTGGATAAGTCATAGTAGTTAACAAAACAATAGTGTTGGCGATGACAAATAGTTTCATGTTTTCCACGCCTTCTTCAGATCTGTAACAAAATATTAAATCTTAACTACATTAAAAATAACCCAGTGTATACTATACGTATACATATTAATTTACTACTATTAATTAGCTTGAGGCGAGTCGTGGCTTAGGGGCAAAAAGTGTGAGTGTGAACTGGTTGTGGATGCGATCCCCACTCGAGGAATTGACATATTTATTTAAAATTTATATTTCCATTTCTTCACTCTGGTGTTGACACAAAAGGCGGCGTTGAGTTCCGCCACTTTAAAACATAATGCCTCCAGAATTCGTCAGATCGAGGGGAACAGAGTGTCTTATCACTAGGTTCCCCTTGCCTACCCTGCTGTGTGCCACCATGAAGCTGACACTTCTGAGAACACCTCAATTTAATATCGAGAATGAAATATTAATTAATTTTTCTAGTTTAGTATACGAAAAGAACTGTTATTTTATTTTCACATAATATATACAACTGCAAAAATCACTATGAATTTCGAGAACAATAATATATCAGCTAATGTATCTAACATTAAAATATAGTAAGTCGACTCAAGCGATTTAAATAAACTTTCGCTTAGAACTCACTTAAGTGAACAATCAAAACAAAATCAAACTAAAAGCTTTATAAACAGTGAAAATGTTATGGAAGTTGCTCGAATGCGGTAGTTGCAGCAAATTTTAAAGTATTCTACTATTTCTTGTCAATTCTAACTTGATCTCTATCAAGTTTTTACTGGACCGGAGCCAAGTGCTGGCTTCTTGCTCAGCAGCGAAAACAGTTTTGTGTGAAACAATCTGAGAGCAACAGTGTTTTCGTGCAAATAGTACCAAATATAGATAAACAAAAATATAAATAAACTTTCAAACCAATTGTTTATACAAGTAACTAATATTTGCTGATATTATTTGGACTCTAGGGATATATTTATTTATTTTGCTAGTATTGTTTTAAAAACAAAATGGTTTTCTTTGAAAGTATTTACAAAAAAGCTAGTCTTAATACACTTTATGACAATAGTATTGATATAATATAAAAATATTGACAACGTCTCTCGAAATTTGTTAATATTTAGTTTAACTACAACAATATTTTCTTAGAAATTTTAAATTTAAAGTTATTCTTTAAACTACAAATATAATAATTTAGAAATTGTTTATTATACAGATATTTATGTTTGTTAATTGACTAAGTTATTTTATATTAAACATTTCAAACAAACGTACTTGAGCCATCCTCCAAAACCCTGATCGTCTTCATCAATTGAGTCTAATTTTGGTTGAATACTAGATTCTTTAGCAGCATTGTTATACTTCACAAATCTTTTGCCGGATCCATGACTGTGTTTTAACTTCTTCATACTATTGTATTTGGCTAAAAGAGAGCACCAAAAAACTTCAACAAAAAAAAGGAAAATAACGAAATTATTATTTGATTAACACTAGATGCACTAAGAAACATGAAAGTGAAACCTATACAAATACTGTACCATAGAGCTTCAACGCAATAACAAAAAACACTGAATAGGTTCTTTTCACCCCACATACAGCTAAATAAGCCACCTACACCTGTCCTAATCAAATATTGTATGTTACGCGAGCGCTGGTGCGTCTAACGAACCACATTCAGAAACCTGACAAGCGCTGATCGATACTGGAAGATTGTAAGTTTATTAGCGTGCAAGTTAAGCGACTTTGTACTGTGTAGGGCATCTTTAATATGTTTTAATATTATTTTATTTTCAGACGAAAATATATTGTGTAATCTGTGTTATAACAAGTTGTATCTCTTAGTATTGTGTTTGTTTTAAAAGTGTATGAAACTTTACATTACACCTTGACTTATTTGAATTTATTTTATTTGGATTATTGAAAATCTATTTATTAAAAATATATATTTATGCTCCTAATAATATAAAAAATGTCGAGGCCCTCAGTGGCTAGATTTGCAAATTAAGAAATCTTCTCACAATATACGTTGTCTCAACGCTTCTTGATCTACAGAAGCTAAGCCGTAAAGGTGAAGTCCAAATGTTTAGATAATTTTTCTATCGTTTACCTTCAACAAGCGGTGTACCAGATCTATTGGTAACAATATAAAATGTGTAGAGTAAAAACAAATGGCTATTCATTAAACATTAATTCTGTATTAAATTTATTACATAAACTTTCATCATTCCGTGAATTGAGTGAGCAGGTGTGATAATACCCGTGAAAAAGGTTTCCGTACGAACCTTGAGATATTCTCCAAGTAAATCAATATATGTAATTGATAAGAAAATCTTTTTGGTTGTTGATTAACTAATATTTACCTAGCTATTGACTTTATACATATGTGCTTGCACGTGCAGAATTATGGAATGTATCATAAAGAATTTTGAAACATATATAAATTTGGAAGTAGCAAAATTTTACGTATTAAGTTATTTTTAATTTTAAAAGTTCCTAACCTTTTTTTTACGAGGGGAAATCCTCATGAACTACATCCACCTGGGGAAAGGCACAGTTTACCGGCTAAAACCACACCGATGTCTCCTCGCACGTGAGCGCGGGGCCGCGGGAGCCCAAATTCATCCGCAGCCCCTTACTAGAGCTGGTCGGGTCTGTCCGGGCCTCGTCCTCCTGCGCGGGGTAGTAAGGTGTTGAGCTACTCCGTGCATCGTGTCAGAGGCGGCGACCCTAGTTCATTTGTAGGACACGGCGCTGCTCCTCCCAAGCTACACACTTGGCGAGCGTATGTTGCGCCGTATCTTCCCCTGCAATGGACGCAGTGGTGGCACCGACTGTCCGGCTCTCTATCTTTGTCAGGTATTTACCGAAGCAGCTGTGTCTGCGCCGTGCCTTCTCCCGAGCCAGTCCTCGAGTACTGGCCGGATTGCCTTGACGGTATCGAGGCCGGCGGTAGGGCGCAGAAGCCTTTGTCACATTGTTGTCCGTCTGTCCGTCTGCTACGTTCATTTATGTCAATATCGCGTGGAGGTATGAAACTGAAATTACTATGAAATATACAAGTCTACGGTTCTTTGAAGCACAAAAAAAATCAGAACTATAGATTCAAGAGAAGTATCCTATAGGTTTTGATTATGCGGCGAATGTCATAAATAATGCAGTAAAAATTATGCATAAACGCTCGTACCTTTTGATTGTGTTGACTTAACTTTTTCTGTGCTTTAAAGGGCCGTGAAACTGGATATTTAAAATTGCTCAGCTTGATGCTACCCCCACGCGATCTTGATATAAACGGATCTTGATAGAAGAACATACAGATGGAAAACAAAGTGAGCTTATAAGAGTTTAGTTTTTTTTGAGGTACGGAATCCCAAAAATGCTTGTTAAATCGGTTTGGTCATGCAGTTGTACATATTTTTTTTCCATAATTTTAATTTGTATAAGAGATAAAAGTGATATGGGCACAGTTTTGCTGATAAATGACAGACAGTTGCAAAACATGAATATTGAGAGCACTTTAACTCAATTTTGAAAATATTCAAATAACTTCGTACGCCATAAACAAATAACTCAACTGAACTGAAGTTACCCATTTTTCATCACCCGTAATCAACTGTTTAAGAAATGGTTCGGAATTGTGACGTTTCAACAAAAAATCGCAAATGGAAATACGTTGCAATAGGTTTCTCTCAGTGAGATCATATGGTACCCAAATGTCAAGTTTTTTCTTGTACCCAGATTTTCGTAAGTGACGTAACTGTTTTATGATCAACATCCAGTTCTTTAGTAATGTCGTACATACTAATATGTCGATCTTGCTCCGCTTTCTCAAAGTTTTTTTTATTTATTGCATCTTCAGAATGTGTACCATTTAGTGGTATTAAAACCGGCCAGTTACATTCAGTATAGCCATAAGGGTTTGATTTCTAATAATACATTCAAAATACAAAAATATTTTTGCCCTGACCTATTATGACGAATGAAGCAATCTATCACATAGTATTACTTCCCTGCGTCTAAACAAAGTAAAACATAAGTGTCAGGGGATTTTAATACATAAGATACGAAATGAGGTTTCACGTAGCCGAAAATCGTAGTTATGTGAAATGATATACTATACTAGCTTTACCGGCGGCTTCGCCCGCTTTTTAAAGGGAAATAACTTAAAGATGATCATTATGCAGTTGGAAGCCGTCATGTACTCTTATTTATGTAAAAAAATTTCATCGTTACTTTTATTGACCGAAGTGACAAATAATATAGCCTCTAAACCAGGGGTTCCCTTTTCCTTTTCCTTCCTTAACCTTTTCTTGATCAAGGACCACTTTTATACCATTCTTGGTAGCAGGGACCACTATGCATGTAGGTATATTAAAAATTAACTGTGATAATTAAACAGAACATTCGCCTCACCATCCACAGTCATAAAATTAAAATTGTTCGCGGACGACTTTTAGGCTTCTGTCTGTCGGTGGTCTGCGGACCACTGATGGTCCGCGGACCACCGCTTGGGAACTACTGCTCTAAACCTTCTCGGTAATGAACTATCTAATACTAAAATATTTTTTTAAGGGGACTAATAAGTTTTTATATGGAATAAAGTTAAATTGAGCACGTCACAGTATTTATTTTCATAAAGAAATCTCTTTTTCTCATTTTTTTATATTATGTACTGGGTGGAAAAACGCAACGTCGCACTTAGTTCAATCATGCTGGGAATGCTTTCTAATCATTTATTTTTATATTTTAAGGTTAATCAAAACAACAATTACTATTTTTCATTGAGAAATAACAACGAATAAACAACGTGCTACTGAACTAACAAAACGTTTGAAATTTGCTTCACAGCTACGCTTTTACAAATGAATGTTCCCCACCGACTTTAAATAAGAAGATTCATCTCATTCTATTAGTTAAAGCCGGATCATAGTGTAGGAATAATTTAAATTTTCAGTAACGTCGACGATTTTTCATCTTCAAATGGTTTTCATTACGCTATGGAGATTCCCCTGAGCTTTCCACACTGATGAGCGTTGGAAGCACATCTCTTATAGTGTCGTTGTTTGAAAATACACGAGCATGAAATGTTGACGCATGCGCAAAAAATCTTAAATAGGGGCTGGTGAGCTTTTGAATCTTTTGTTGTATCCCTATTTTCGTCCTATGCCTCGAAGTTATATTTTAAAAATTCAGTCTAAAACTCTTTATGAACGTTCTTAAAGTTTAAAATATACAGCAGGGGCACAAAGTGTGACTGTAAACGTGACTGGTTGCTTGTTCGATCCCCACTCGAAAAAAATAAATATTTATTTAGATTTATATTTCTATTTCTTCGTTCTGGTTTCGAGTAGAGTTCCTCCGTTCCGTACGCAATATCTTAAGAATTTGGGGAAACGTGGGGAACGAAAGTGTCTTAATAGGAATGGACTGTAGCGTGAGGCGAAAAAGGAAACATATACAAAGTATATGTGTAGAAATAAAAATATTACATATTTCGTTCTCCCGAGTGGGAATCAAACACACAGCCGTCGCGCTTATAGTCGCACGCTTAGCCATAATATTGCATATTTTATCATATTAAGTAAAAATATTACCAGAAATAGTAAAAAATCCGAACGTTCCCTTGTCAATGTCACAGCACTATCTACAATCACTTCTACCTGCGAAAATGTCTTTCTAGTTGAAATATCTCTTCTATACTTATAATAAAATCGTAACGGACCCCTTTTTTATGGAAAAAGACAAGGCAAACGAGCGTACGGGTCACTTAATGGTAAGTGATGACCCCCGCCGCGCTTTTTGAATGTACCCAGTTCGTATCGACCTGGAAACACTGTCGTATGTAGGCCATTTCACAGTTGTGCGTTGAAGGAAGTTCCTACGAAACTGAGCAAAAGTGGAGTGCCACGTATCCAGATGATTTGGATGGTACTTGTGCTTGTGAAGTATTGGGTGGTTAGAAAATTCGGCGATAGGTAACACGTCAAACAGTTTTTCAGAACATACCCTGATAAATGCGGTACCGAACGCCCAGCGAGGAGACACCTCTGAGCCAATGTTGTTCTCTCACAAGTTGTAACAATTATTTTTGGGTAGCGAAAATTTGTAAAAATCTTCCTACAGAGATGCTAACAACATAAATAATTTGTAATAAGCGTACAAAAATTTCGACATAGCTTGATGAGAACGTATGGCTTAGTAGTTAGAGCGCCTGGTCGGTTTCCAGGAGGCGCGGGTCCGAGTCCCTGTAAGTTCAAATTTTTCTACGTTTTCTAAATAAGTATTTTTCTTTCCTAAATGTGGAATAACACTTCAAAACCTGGTTAATATGTGTGAGCTATTACGTATTACGCTTTCGTATCCAATGATTCACTTCAGTTATAGGTACCTATGTACTTATGCCTTGACAATATTATCCTCTAGAAGCGTGTAAAAATTTATAAATACTAATTCTAAAATGTCATATTATTTATTCATACACACAAATTTATTCTTAAATACCATTTAGTATCGTACTACTTCTCTTGATAATCAAAATGATAAGATTAAGAATAAATAAATATGTAATATTTTTTTTTAACTTGTAACTAATAAACTTTAAAGCCATTATCAGTTGATATACCGCAATTTCGTTGTTTTAACTGTATTTATTATTTTATTTGTCTTTTGGATGCATACTGTACAACATTTACATCTGTCGAGAGTCATTTTATGGAATTGGACAGATCATAATTATACTATACTCCTTAAATGGGAATCTTTTTTAATGACTAAACAATATAATTTTACATTCTTCGTAACTTTAAAACTTAAATAAAATTACTCTAATATTAAATAATATTTTTTTATTAAGCTTATAATAAAATTTGGTACTACATAAAATGATCGTGGATCTACGAGGTGATGGTTCAAGGGTTCTGTACTTCAAAGGGAAAAAACGGAACTGTCTGTCAAGAGCTTTTATTTCGAGATAGCGTGGATATGTATAAAGATGGATGTATCCGAAATTAATATCAAATATCGAAGTCTACTACTACTACTAAAACCAAGCTAAGTCTAAGTCAAGGCAATCATAAAATAAGAGTGTTTACGCGTCGTGTAGCTGCATTTTGTATGAAATTCAACGTATGTTAATCAAAATAAACAAAATCTTACTACTATCTACTCTTAACACTGGTTACTCTTCGTGCACCTAGAATTATGAAAACTGGCAAAAAAATAGTACAAATAAAAAAATATTTATAAAGTTAAAATTTATTTGTATTTCATAAAAAAAATATATTATTATAAAATTATAATGAATTTCATGTAAAATTAGTGTATAGGTATACGTCCGTCCGTCTATTTATGCGAGTTCGAATCGCATTTAACCGATTTTATAAAATATAAATTTGCTATTTTATTGCTGGCAGTGTATATATAGTCTATGTTTAATAAAATATGACAAAACACAATTTCTTCTTTAAATTCGCCTTTTAGTATTTTATTCTAATCGGCATACGCTTGGTACGGTTTTGTCAGCAGCTGAAAATGTAGGGTTATAGAGAGATTATAATCAATGTACGGATATACGCTATTCGTTCGACGGACGTTATCTTGAACGTGCACGCTTGTCGCGTGAAATGTAGAGATCATTTATACTCTAGCTTCATTTTGAATTAAATTTCTACTTTTGAAATAGGTTAGAGTTCACTTATGTAAGGAGTAAATGTAAATTTCTTATAAACAAATGAACACTTTACATACTTGTTTTAAGTTAGTCATTTTAATACTAGTTGTTTAATACACATTGACATTATGAAATTTATTTATTTACTAGCGGTTTCGCCCACTTGAACTATACGAAAATTTACTAAATATATTTATAAAATTATTTTCATAATTATATTTAATAA
Organism: Heliconius erato x Heliconius himera; assembly: GCA_013421005.1. Taxonomy (NCBI): domain Eukaryota; kingdom Metazoa; phylum Arthropoda; class Insecta; order Lepidoptera; family Nymphalidae; genus Heliconius; species Heliconius erato x Heliconius himera. The sequence continues at coordinate 22,493 of JAATLQ010002276.1, forward strand.
ATTGCATTAGCAAAAAATATAAGCCTAAATAATCAAAATAAGACGAAAAATAATAATAAGTAGAGAAAATTATTATTATAAGAGAAAAACCTGAGAACCAAAGAAAAATATTAATTAAAAAAAAACTAAACAAATCCAGGTATATTATCAATATTATCAACGTAAAAAAATATTTAAAAGAATTAAAATTAAAAGTAACACGAAATATAGTATACTATAATAACAGTAAAAAAATAAATAAAGCTATGCGAAGATATATACTGTTGCCGAGTTTTATTTAAATTTTTATAGAATTACAATATGTTCGTTACAATATATGAGTTTTGCGTTAGCGTTGCATTTACGCAGCGCATGACCGTTTTACTCCCGTATTTTTTGACTTTGATCTTCTAAAATATCCATTTCTGTAAAAGCTCAATTATACGCTGAAAAGCCAAGTTGAATCTACATAGAGCGCACAGTGTATCTAACCGTATTTAAGGATATATTTATATATTTCAGATAAGGAATTATAATGTACTGTACTGTTGAAAATAGTTTCGCAATTGTCCCTTCTTTATTTTTAAACACACGCAAAATGGTTACTGTGGGTTATCCTTAAGAGATAAACATATTATGTGCTATAGGCTATATAACATTATGGTGAATTTCCTTAGTCAGCCTTACATAAGCAAATAACAATAATCGAGCGCTACAGAAATAATAAAATATATGCAAGTACATCATACTACAAAAATATTTAATTTCATTCGTTCTAATAAAAGTCCGCGACACCGTATCTCTTATAAATAAATATAAATATTTTGTGACAAATTATTTTCCGTTCCGTTTTAGGTTTCCACTCAGAGCTAAAATTTAACACCACACTAAGAAATTAAAAAAAAAATTTAACCAATCTACTACTCGAATGAGCGCAGAGAACCAAAGATACTCGATAAAATTAAATTTTCTTTGGCTCAACTTTCAGAATCTTTCTAACCATCGCGGACGTTTTAATAGATTTTTTAAAGAACAATATTTGTGTAAAACATTGTTTTTATGTGTCTCATAAGGTAGGCATTCAGGCAGCTCATTTTAGGCGACCTTTTCTTAAAACAACAAATTTCCTTGTTGCTTAGCGACGGTTATAATGAATATGGCAGTAAAAATTGCATGTGAAATTGATAGGTATTTTAATATATTAGTATACATTGACAATATTACAAATATGAGAAAAAACGTAACCTACGTCCATCCCAAGATCCTCAAGTATATCTATATGAAATTTTATCACAATCGGATCTGCGGTTTGGGCAAACATACAGAGTTACTATCGAATTTATTATATAGGTATAGATTTTAGTATTATAGCACAGAGAATCAAAAATAAAAACAAAACAGAAAAACAGAAGACAGTGCTCAAAATTATCTAGCTATTAATATTATGTAAAGTATTATTTTTGGCTATATTAGACTTAATTTAGCTTAACTAAGCTTCACGTCTTATCCTTAGCGGGGTAGTCAGAGAGAACGGAGCGCTAAACGCTACGGTTGGCTATATTTTATAATATAAAATATTAATTTTCGTCAACAAAGACGTATTCTTTGAAAATGAGCTCAAATTTAATAAACGGATATTAATAAATTACGAGAAAAATGTATAATGATACTGATTTGAAAATTTTAAATTCGATACATATTACTTTTCGAAGAAAAATTTAATAAACAACACAATACAAGTATAATTAATTACACAACTTTTTAAAACTTTTTGTTAAAAACACATACGTTTAATAATTTCATTATGAATAATCGAAACATTAATATTCCCATACGATGACATATCAAAGCTACTTTTTGTTGTTAAATATTGAAATATAAAATTAAATATTGATCAGATTCACGCTGTATAAAGGCTTTTGTTAATATTTTGCCCCCTACTGCTGCATGCGGGTCATGTTTTCTTCTAATAAGTCCTCTTCGTCAGTCGGCTCGTCGGCAGGTGCTAGTATAGCTTAGATTTTAAATTTTCGTAGATACTAGTTACTACTACTTTTATAGATATAATCAAAAAAATCTCTCCAATCTCCATTTTCTACGTGTAATTCAATAAAAGTCATAAAAAAGGTTAACACAATGTTGTTAATCAATAGCGCACTATGACTATTATGGGTGTCGATATTATTTGCACTACAATTTTGCACTTTTCGCGCGTGTTCGAGGGCTACACAAAACTCAGGAGGATACACAAAAGTCCAAAAGAGCTGTGACAAAAATTAAAAAGTGTAGCGACTAAAAACGAAATGTACCTGGATGTTTTTACACCCATATAGCTTTTAAGGGTTAATTTAGATTATCTTATAATACTTATATAGACTAGATAAAAATAATGTTTTTATTTTCTATTTCCTTTCTGTACACTAAGAAACGATAAACATGTAAACTTTTTACTCGGTAAACGATTAGTTTATTTTGAGCACATACTATTGCATGCATTAAAAGCATTTACTGTCAAAGGGTACTTAGCAAGGAATGGGATCTTGAACGACCCCATTTTCTGTGTCTTCACTTTGACCCATTCTACTTTCTTTACGTAGGAATATCAAAGAGGTTCTTTAAAAAACACTCCGAGTATTCGAGGAGTCGACTCTCAATAGAGTGGTATGAATTTATTTACACAGCGACCCTCGTTGAGGCGAAGGGATAAATCTTTCATTTTACACACTCGGATGTCGTTATGTTTTTATTGAAACCCGCCCTTAATTTTATTTACGCTTACGTGATTGTGTTGCCGTGCCCTTGTTTCTATTGCATCATTCATAATATTAATTTATTTTTTATTTTAAATTTAATCTGCTTTATAAATATAAAAATTATATCTTTTTTTTGTACAACATTTTGTTAATATACTTATAAAATATCAACAAAAACCCTTATGAAACCAAACAGAGCTTTGACAAAAAGTACAAAAGGATTCTATTTTCGTTATTTGTAAGTTACTGTACACTTTGTCGTGGACACAATACCTTTGTTGTAGGAATTAGTGACTGAAACCTGTCTATAAACGTGGTACGGCAAAAGTAAATTTAGGTCAGAGTTCAATCAAAGTACCTACGGTTAAGGTTTGCCTGTGTACAATTAATTTAATCGAATGTGGTAATTATATATAGTATGTATAATATACTTTGAGAACAGTTTTTTATAAGTACCTACATAGAATATGGATATAGACTAAGGTTAAATTCATATTAAAATTCAAATTCAAAATATTCTTTATTGTAATAGACTTTTACAAGCACTTTTGGACCGTCGAACAGTTCGGCTGAGAAGAGACCAGGTGACAACGGATAATATTGCAGATAAATCCTTTCATTGAGATAAATCCCTTCAGACATACATATATAATTTTACAGCATACCAAAGTGGGCAAAGTAATTGCTACGCCACATCCGCCGAGAAAGCTAACGGTACTAATGTATATTTATAAGCGGCATTTATCTTCAACTTCCTTTGATGTGACTCAGCTTCACGCTGTTTCCCGTACACAACAGGGTAGGCAGAGGGAACTTAGTGTTAAGACACTCCGTTCCTCACTCCCCGTCGAGAGAAAATTATCACAACGAATTAACTGCATATTTTCTTGAATTAAGTTAAATTATCCTTATTATTTACATGATTTGAAGTAAATTAACCCATTACCCACCTAATATAGACATCAGTGTCGTTATAGTTGAGGCCAGTCGTGGCGCAGCGGCACGAGGTGTGACTGTAAAACCGACTGGTTGTGGGTTCGATCCCCACTCGAGGAGATGAAATATTTACTTAAATTTATATTTCCATTTCTTCGTTCTGGCGTCGAGGTTAAGCGCGGCGTTGAGTTCTGCCACTCAACACGCAATGCCTCCAGAATTCGGCAGAAAGTGGGGAACGAAGTGTCTTAACACTAGGTTCCCTCTGCCTACCCTGCAGTGTGCGGGATACAGCGTGTCGTTATACTATATAGGTAACTTTACATTAAAAAAAATATTTAAATCTTGTCCACGATTATAGATTAAGAATAAGTTTTATGGCTCACTAAATAACATTAAACTTGTGGAATTCATGTTATTTTTTTTTAATTTAGTCTATGTATTTTAGGCAAGTAATAATACGATTGTTAGACCCCATATAGCATATGACTTTCCATCACATAATTTAATGCACAAAACTAATATCTATGGCATATATATTTTTTTCCTTTTCCAAATTCTTCAGACTTTGCGTGTTGAGTGGTGGAATTCAACGCCACAATTCAATTTTACCATAGCGGGTAAATGAAAATATTGATCAAGACTTAACCATGTTCACATTATAAGCTATTACTAACAAAAACACATATGTAATATGTTGCATACTGCTCTGTACATAATTACATATTCGGCACAATATATATTTGGCAGAATGTTGTTAGTGAATACCTAAACAAATAAAAACACAGCAAACGTTATAATAATATTTTCGAATCCCAGCCGTACTCCGAACAACTATGACAAAAAAACTTTGCTCTGGTTTGCTCTAATTACGTTATAGTGTATTTTTCCTTTCATTTGTCTTCCATTAATTACACTAGTGGATAATTTTGTGGTAGCAGAATAAGATTTATATTATAATTAATTAGTCATTGTGATGAAATAATATTATATAGATCTCCTTCATGCACCGCTGTAGATTAAAAAGAAAGAAAATGTTGATTAAAAATTGTACATTGTATTTTGAATTATTATCAGTGAAATCGGTTTTTTTTATTAAGAATTAACTTATTATCTGTATGCAGAAACTTAATGTAGATATACCACAGGTAAGTTCATATATATAATGATTGTGTCAATTAAACCAATCACTAACAATATCATTTTATATGTAAAATAAAAAAAAACAAAATCAAACCTAAATAATCGGATCAAATCTGAATCAGTTATATAGCAAAGTTCTTAATTTACCCTAAACATAGTTTGACAACGTTTTAAATAAAAAAAAATCTAAAAACTCGAATACTGTAGGAGCAGCAACAAATTGTAGGTATGTGGCAATGAAATCTGGATCTGACATTCTTATTAAAAGTTAAAAAGTTCACAAAAATATTTAGTTATTATAGTTTCCTATGAAACACTATAGGAAACTACAATAACTATTTTTAATTTTTGGAGTTTTTTCTTTATATGCGTTATAAGTTCTCACTTCTTGCCAAATTTCATAAATGTAGGTCCCCGGAAAGTTCATATAGATTTTGATTACGACGAATTTCATACAAAATGCAGCAAAAGCTATGCTTATATTATGTTGGCAACTTTTGATTGCGTTGAATTAGAAGCTCGTTTTTTCTGTGCTTCACGAAAACAGATCGAATTATTAAATATTAATTTCAGCTTGATATCTTAATGGTATTTCTAGATAAATGATCTTTACAGACGGACATACGGATAGACAAACCGGCGGACAGATGGACAGACGGAAAACGAAGTGATCCTCTTAGTATTTAGTATTATTATACCTAATATTCATCTTACTTTCATTTTTGTAGGTGTGAAGAATCCAGTACTTTTCCGGATTGAATAAAAAAAAGTAAACACAAACGGAAAACGAAGTGATCCTCTTAGTATTTAGTATTATTATACCTAATATTCATCTTACTTTCATTTTTGTAGGTGTGAAGAATCCAGTACTTTTCCGGATTGAATAAAAAAAAGTAAAATAATTCCGCATCACAAAAATAGAAATAGGTTTGACCCTGAAAACTAGCGGCCCAAAATATAAAAACCGGACAAGCGCCAGTATGATTCACCTACAGTGGGTTCTGTAAAAAGTTAGAGGTGTTGAGCTTTTTCTGAAATTTAAGCTTAGTTTAGCCAGAGCCCTCATCTGATACCTCACTTAAACCAAATTACCAAATTTTGCCGGCTTTTTAAGACTATTATTTTTTAGGATTTACCCACAAATGTATAGCTTTCAAATTTTTTAGTTAATAAATTTAATAATACTAGGTTAACCGGAAGTACCCTATTAATTTTGATTCCCTTTTTGATATTTAAGGATGTTATTTTTTAGGATTCAACGATAAATGTATAGTTTCCAGATTTTTTACTAAACTAGTACTACGAGTAAATGCTAGTTACCAAATTTCATAATTTTAGGTTAACCAGAAGTATCCTATTGATTCTCCCTCTGATAGTGATTATAGTGTCGAAATACGGCTTATACGGTATAATATGGTTTGAATTTCAACTCGATATCTCCAAGCGTTACTGAGATAAAGGCTCTTGACAGACAGCTCGTCAGTGTCTAAATTTGAAGCTATTTTTTATGGAAAAAGACAAGGCGAACAAGCGTAAAGGTCACCTAGTACATGACCGAGCCGCCCACAACCCCGTGTAACACCAGAGGAGTTACAGGTGCGTTGCCGGCCTTTAAGGTGGAGATAGACGTGCTTTTTGAAGGCACCCAAGTCGTGTCGACCTGGAAACACTGCCGCAGGTAGGCTATTCCACAGTTGCGTGGTGGAAGTAAGTTCTTATTAAAGCACACAATAGTGGAGTGGTACGTATCCAAATGGTGTTTTATATTCAATCTAAAAATATAATACTATATGGAACTTTAGCTAAACAAAATAATTAACTCAAATAAATCGCAATTAAAAGTCGTGGCGCAGCGGCACGAGGTGTGACTGTAAAACCGGTTGGTTGTGGGTTCGATTCCCACTCGAAGAAACGAAATATTTACTTAAATTTATATTTCCATTTCTTCGCTCTGGTGTCGAGGTTAAGCGCGGCATTGGGTTCTGCCACTTAACACGCAATGCCTCCAGAATTCGGCAAAAAGTGGGGAACGAAGTGTCTTAACACTAGGTTCTCTCTGCCTAACCTGTGAGCGGAATACAGCGTGAAGCTGATTTATTTTTGATTTAAAAGAAATTGTAAACAATGACAAAATTTACTCAATACCCAATCATACGTCAAAATGACGTGCAACATATTCATTACAATACAATGAAAATGGGTAACGGAGTGTATTAACTGTTTTAGCTGAAATTTAAATGTAAAAAAAATAGTTCTGTATTTTTTCGCTTCAACGTAATAACTTAATATTTTCGAAAGCATGCGAGGCAGGAAATTACTTTGCGATAAAATATTCCACGTTACGTAGATGCTTGTTTCTAAAAAAAATTATAGTCATTTCATAATGAAAAATATATAAAAAATAAACTTATATTGAAATTAATACATATAATTTTGATTGCGTTGCCTTAGAAACTTGATTTTGATTTTTTAAGAAATCATTGATTTGAATATTTAATATTAATTTTATCTTGATATCTCCACATGATCTCGAGATATCGAAATCGAATAGTCTTGGGAGACGGATAGACGGCCAACAATGTATAAGGGGGAACCTTTAATCCTTTGTTGCTTTTGAGGTATCTGTCCTAAGAACTGGGTGTAATTGGCTGAGAGACACTACTTCACGGCAAAATTAAAAAACCGGACACGCGCAATTCGGGCTCGCCAACCGAGGGAAATTGAATTTCTATATGAAAATTGAAGATCTCGAGCTTTTTCTGAAATTCAGATCTTATTCACTACTTCATTACTTCAAGTGAGGTATCAGATACTTCATCTGATACCTCACTTGAAGTAGTGGCTTTAATACCAAATTTTAAGGCCCCCTATTAAGGCTATTATTTTTTTTGGATTTAACCACAAATGTATAGTTTACAATTATTTACCTAGAGGTAGTATTAGACATTCTATGTTAACCAAAAGTACCCTATTAACTTTGATTGTCCCTCTGGTAGTATAAGTATAATATGGTTTGGATTTCAACTCGATATCTTCAAGCGTTCCTGAGATAAAGGCTCTTGACAGACAAACAGACAGACAACGACGTGATCTTATAAGAGTTCCTTTTTTCTTTAAAAGATAAGGAACCCTAAAAAAATATATATTTTAAAGATAGAAGTACAAAATATTTGCCATTTTGAATTTACGCTTTAATTGTATAAGATAAAATAAAAGTAAAAAAATAAATAAATTCTAAAACTATTTAGTTGTTATAATTATCTTAGTGAAGCTAAATTCTGTTAATAAAGATACGACAAGTAATCATTTATCATTTAATATCTATACATATAATAAAATTGTAACTGGTCGCGAAGAATCGGAATATGAGAAAATCTGTTATTGGAGGCATAAATTTCATAGAACCGAAATATATATATATATATATATATATATATATATATATATATATATATATATATATATATATATATATATATATATATATATATATATATATATATATATATATATATATATATATATATCGTCTTATAAAAAGTCTAAGCAATAGAATCATTTGAAGCACAGATATGTTTTAAGTAACTTATGTTATTATTGTAATAATACGAAGATAATTAAAATACCAGCCTAAATGCATTTCGAAATGGTCAATGTACTGGCATCCTGATTGCATACACA
>JAATLQ010002287.1:8583-28030 GCA_013421005.1 Heliconius erato x Heliconius himera
CAACCTAGTGTTAAGACACTTCGTTCCCCACTTTCTGCCGAATTCTGGAGGCATTGCGTGTTGAGTGGCAGAACTCAACGCCGCGCTTAACCTCGACACCAGAGCGAAGAAATGGAAATATAAATTTAAGTAAATATTTCATCTCCTCGAGTGGGGATCGAACCCACAACCAGTCGGTTTTGCAGTCACACCTCGTGCCGCTGCGCCACGACCAGCCTCTAATTTAAATTTATTATTATATATCTTCGACACATTTAGTTTAAGACCGCCGTTCTCAAGCGTACCCTTTCAGAGGTACAGTTTACGCTACAGCATCAGTCGGTTCTCGTCAATGAGTGCTATTATGACGAAGGTGGATGGTGAGAGTTCTTCAGTGGGACGGGAGTAAAACAAGAGTTATGCCACTATGCTTATATTCCGAAGTTTACAAATTTGTGTGTCGTACAAACGATACATGCTATTTTATACTCTTTTTAAAATACAATTACCCCCTTTTACAAATTATATTTAGACACGTTCCATTTCTCGATATCAAATAATTATACTTAAAAATAACAAAAGTACTATACTTTATATGCTAATACTAAATTATTATTGATTATATTTTATTATTATGTATATTATAATTATCATCATACATTATTATTGTTAGTTAACTCATATCATATTGAAGTATAGGACAGAATATAATTGTCATACGGAAAATCTCATACGGAAGCGTGTCATGTTATTGGTGTTTGGTATATTTTCCAATCTATAATCTTCATGTTTATGAAGCACTGAAGAATTTAACTTATAGCACTTCCTTTACGAAATGATAAAAATATCTGTAATTAACAGTGCATCTTCATTACAAAATAACAACGATTTGTATATACTTATATTTGTTTTAGATTTGTTATAATTGTATATTTTCATTAACGAACAAACTCAAACTTTTGATGATTTATGAAATTATATTAGTATAATTAAGATTTAATAAGTATTAAGAGTATAAAGAGCTAATCACAGTAAGCCATTATTATAAAAAATTATATATATATATATATATATATATATATATATATATATATATATATATATATATATATATATATTCCGAATAATTTGTAAGAATATGTTTACATAATTTAGATTTAAAAACATTATGCGAGCTTACATTTCTTATGTCGTAGGGTAATTTATTATATAGTAGTGCCCCGTCAAATGTAATGTTTTTCTGGGCAAATTTTGTTCGGAAATTCTTCGGTATAACAAGTAAGCTGCCTCGACGAGTACTACGATTATATATTTGTGAATTTTTAATAAAAGATAGATTTGTATGGATGTTACGGTTTATATTTTTTTAAATTAAGATGCATATGTTGTAAGTGTATAGTTGCTTAATGTTCATGATTCCTAACTTAGTGTATATTGTTTTTGTAGGAGTAATATGGTGATAGTGGAATAACATTTTTACTAATTTGTTTTGTTTAATTTGTAATTCATGTAATTTTGTTTTCGATGCGTTTTCCCAAATTACAATTAAGTAGCTTAAGTAGGATTTTACTAAGGAATTGTAAATGTTGTATCTAAGTTTTATAGGGACGCATCGGGACATGCTTCGCAATGAGCCTAAGAGGGATGAAAGTTTCTTACTTATGTGATTAATTTGGTGGGTCCACATAAGGTGACTGTCTAACCACAGGCCCAGGTATTTTTCGTGAGACTTTTGTACTATAGTTGCATTATTGACTACTAATGGATTATGAGATGGAACCATTTTATTCTTCTGGTGAAATGTAACATAGCACGTTTTGGTAGTGTTTATGGTCAGCAAGTTAAATTTGAGTCATTCAGATAGAATATCCAAATCGTTTTGGGCTTGTATCATAATATTATTAATGTTGGTTCCAAAATAAAAAAAGACACGTATCATCTGCATATAAAGTAAGATGACCCCTTAGACCCAAAAACGCTATATCATTCACGTAAAGTAGGAACAACAGTGGATCTAGTATAGAACCCTGGGGAACGCCACCGGTGAATGGTAGGATTTTGCTTTGGGTTTGATCTATTTTGACCGATTGATACCTATTACTCAAATAAAACTGCAATAAATTCAAAACTTTGTCCTGGATACCATAGCGTTTTAGTTTTCCGAGTATCAGTTGTTGGCAAACGGTATCGAATGCCTTTTTCAGGTCAATGAACACGCCCAAGGCAATATGATTTTTGTCTAGGTTTTGTTTGATTTTATTTATAAGGTTAAGTGTTGCAGCTAGGGTGTTGCTTTTCGCTCTAAAACCGTACTGGCGATCGGAAATATTTTTTTGGCTATCAAGATGCTTCGTCAAGCGCTTATATATAATTTTTTCTAAGATTTTAGAAAGGACTGGAAGTACCGAGATCGGACGATAATTACCAGGATCCGACTTAAGTCCATATTTATAGATTGGGGTTATTTAGCTATTTTAAGACTAGGAGGAAATATTTCATCTACTATGGCTTTATTAAAACATTTGGATAAAGTTGGAGCTATTAGATTCACTATGCGCTTTATAGCTTTAACGCAAATTTTATCAATGCCCGAGCTTGAATTTGAGTCTAATTTGTTTACAACTTTGATTATTTCCTCAGTTGTACAAGGTTCAAGAGAGGATAGTGAGTCGTAAGCGACAAAATTTGACAAAAATGAGCAGTTTTGGGGATTGTGATATTTGTTCGTGATTTCTTTAGCTAACGTTGGGCCAATGCTTAAAAAATATTCATTAAAAACCTCACAAATCTCGCTCAGTTCGATAATGTCTTTCGAATTTACAGTCGGTTTGTGGGGGGCGCTACTATATTTGATGTTTTGGTTGGCTAAACGCTTAATAAGATACCACGTTTTTTTAGAATCATTATAAAATTGCTGGAATAGTTTAAAGAAGTAGTCATTCTTGGTTTTTTCAATTAGTTTTAGGGTAGCCTCTCTTGCTGTAATAAGATTATTTTCTATTATTTCATTACTAGGATCCTGCCTATGTTGGTACCACAAATTGTTTCTATAGGTGATATTTGCACATACGTCGCTATTTATCCAGTCTTTTTGTGGTGAATTCAGTATTTTAATTTTGGTAATTCTGCTTTCATTTAAACATTGATTGATTTTGTTTTCTAGTAAGGTATAATTAGTTTCTATAGTTTCAAAATTTGTTTTCAGCATGATCTTGTATAGCTTATCGTAGTTAACGGCTTTATATCTTTTGCGTAGTATTTGGGCAGGTTTGAATTTATTAATTTGTAGATATATTTGTTTATGGTCTGTCATCGCTGGGTTGATGATTGTAAGTTTGAAATCATGGTCTTTCAGGTTAGTCATAATATGATCAATTTCACAAATTTTATTTAGAAACTTGTGACCCGACTCTCTGATCATTTGTTTATATTTAGTTACTCTGTGATATTTTGTTAACAGGTTATTTATTGGATATTGAAGTCTCCCATAATTATTGCTCGCTTGCGTTGTTCTAATTGTGCTTCATAGTCTTCCAAGAAGGTCTTCAAGTTTGTGTCTCCTGGGTTGTACACCACACCGATGTCTGTGATGGAAAATAAATCCTCCGCTTGTCCCTCATCTCAACATCACTCTATAGAATTCTAATTTAGTTTAGATACTAAAAATAAAGTAACCAAAAGAAAGAAACAATCCACATACAAATACATTACAAATAAAGCTTACTGGATAAGATAAAAAATAATATTAAGAGAAAAAATGGAATCAAATAACTTGCATAATGAAACTAATTACAATATAAACATAATAGAATAATTTGTAACAATATTAACTACAACCTTCCAGAACACTTGTGATGAATGTCTAAGACCTAAAAATAAATAACTTCAATGAGATACAAGGGTGGAATAAGGAACTAGAGCAATTAAAGAAAAAAGTTATAAAATTACATCACACTATTTGTGGCCTTAAAAAGGGAAAGAAACCACTAGATAATATACTTAAAGAAAGAGCAGAGGTAAAAGAGAAATATATTAATGCAATTAGTAAGGCCTCAAATTCAAACTTTAGGGAATTTTGCTTAAAACAAAATAAATAACGTTGTACGTAAAGACGTCTGTTCGGTAACTAACAGACTATTAAAATGCGGACCTGAGCCTATTCCTCCATCCACTTTACGCAGTAAAGCTAAACAATAAAATAACAATCAGTAATAAAACCATGGAACACATCCACCAGATTAAACGTCTTGGAGTCATTATAGTAAGTAAATTAAAATTCATACAACATGTCAAATACATCACACAGAGAGCACTCAAAATCTTCCGGTCCATTTGCAAGTTTGTACGTCCCACTTGGGGTATCAGTCCAGAATCCATAAAAATTATTTTACTTTGGTGATATTAATAATGTAGCTGGTTTTGTTTATTTTTTTTTATAAATATTTTACTTTAATTACGTTTACTTATGTTTTTTTTTCATTTAAATTAGTTACATATTATATATAGTGGGCGAAGCCGCGTCCGGGTCCGCTAGTATATATATGAAATCGCACTTCAGGGAGTGTGTAGGGAGTGCTTAATAATAATAATAATAATAATAAAATATATTATTAAAATATATAGTTTTTTTTAAGAAGAATTTCAGAATAACATTTAAAGTATTACATATAACATTTAAAGTTTGCTTCATCAAAAGCAGTTCATTAAAAAAAAGTTATCATCATTTGAATGAATTCAAGGCATTATTTGCCTGCGAATATTATATAGCAATCGATAGATATCGGGATTGTAATTATACTTATAATAAATGTATAATTGTAATACATCTATTTTTTTTACTGTATAGTATGTATTTAGTAAACGTCGTTTACGTGTACTCTGTAGTAATTACATATTTACCAATTGTACATTCAGCTAATTTAAAAACTGTACAGGAGCTAATATATTGTAATCATTGTACAAAGAATATTATGAATCCTTACCCAAATCAATAATTTAACATTTAAAGCCGTTTCTGAAGGAGTAAATTAAGTTATTCACTGACATCAGCACATTTATCAGTTTTAAAATTATGATATGACGTACATAACATAGGTTAAAAGAATGTAATGTTACAAAAATATTCACGTATAATAAATAACTAGCTTTATCTATCAATTAAAATTAAAATCAAGAAACAAAAAAGAAATTACGGTATTGTAGTAAAAAATATATATTTGAAGATTACAGATTATAAAAGATAAGTAATTAAAAATCATATTAAACGTCATTGTACTTGTCAGTAGTATTTAAATGTATATTTCCATTTCTTCGCTCTGGCGAAGCGCGGCGTTGAGTTCTGCCACTCAGCACGCAATGCCTCCAGAATTCAGCAGAAAGTGGGGAACGGAGTGTTTTAACACTAGGTTCCCTCTGCCTACCCTGCTGTGTGCGGGATACAGCGTGAAGCTGATTTTTTTTATACTTGTCAGTCAATTCGGTTTATTAAATAAATAAGCGTGTAGTTCAAGCGGGTGAAGCCGCAGGCGGGCCGCTAATTTAAAATAAATGCCAGTGGCGTAGCTGGGGGGGTGCGAGCGGTGCAGTCGCACCGGGCATCAAAAGGAAAGGGGCATCAAAGTCTACGATCATTTTTTTTCAAATGTATAAAAAAAATGAGAGAATGAAAATGAAAAAATACAATCTCGCTATCATGTCAATCGAACATGAACTAGTCGATACCATAGATTTTGAAAATGTGACTTCCTTTTTGACATTTTCACCTCCGGATACTTAGTTACCAGTGCCTTGGTCCAGATTTGATATGCCTCGCTTTTGTTAGAGGCAGCAAGCTTGCAAGACGTATCAAACCAAGGCTGTGACTTGCCACCTATTGGCACTACAGTGCTAGGAATATAAAGTTCCATGCCCTGTAGAACCACGTCGGCAACAGCAGCGGCACAGGTACTAGGATCATCAGAAGAGAAGCAAACCGACCCCCAGGGATAAGATGAGTAAAATGTACGCATCCCATCTGAATCTGCTGACTTGTAGTGCCAGACGCGACGAGTTGCGGGTGATCTGCAGCTGCCGCGCTTAATGGGCACGACCCTAAAGGGCATCGACGACAACCTGGTACTGTTCCGGATGTGAAGTCAGCAGAAGATCCAATAAAGGGGCATTGTGGTTGTCCACGTCCGGGAGTCGCGTAGGCGACTCAACCAATTGGGACAATCCGTTCGCCATAGCAAGGTCAAATGCAGCCCGCGTGGTCGGTGGTGCGTGATCCAAGCCAACTGGCATTGTGCGCATTAAAATCGCCAAGTATCACGACCTCAGCGGAGGGGATCTGTGAGAGCATATCGTCGATAGCCGATTGAATGTGCTCCATGAGACGATCCGTTTCTGCATTACCACTGTGGGACCTGTAAAGGCATGCGTAGACTCGGGCACGATCGTCCGAGTCAACACGGAGCCAGATGGTAGACAGGTCCCGACCTTCAAAATGGGCAAGACGACGGAAACTTAGGTCCTCCCTTACATACACAGCGACCCCGGCATGAGGCATAAAATTATGTTCTATTTTGTAGCCGGGGTATTGGAGATATGCTGTGTCGCTCGGTAGGGCAATTTGAGTCTCCGTCAGGAATAACAAGGCCGGCCGTGCCGTCTCGAGATGGTGATGGACGGCATTTAGTTTGGAATATAGACCCCTGATATTTGAAAAGTCCACGTTGAGCGTGGTAGGGGTTGCCGTGGACCGTACGTCTCGTTTGCCCTGTCTATAGCGCGGAACTGTGCCCTCCCTAGAGTTCGAAGGGCGGCCTGAGTTTGGAGACCCAGGAAGGGATTCTTCAGCGCCGGAGGTGCTGGTACCCTCCTGGGATAGTTTCTCTTTGAGTGCCGCTATCATATTCCAGGAAGATGTGGGGGTTGGGCTCCGGAGCCCGGCATTACCTGATGCGACACGCAGTGGTGTGAAGCCACTAACGCCGGTTTTAAATGCCGGGGGTGGTAATGATCTGGTCGATTCTGCCCATGCGTGTTGCCATTGCTGGCGACGTGACTCTACCACACGTACTTTAGTCGCCTCTTACGGCGCCACCAGTACCAGGATGATCCTATTCTAGGCCGGGACCACACGGCATAGTTATTATAGTTTTGAAGCAACAAAAAATGATATATCTACTCTACTGTGTTTTGAAATCTGAAATTATTTTGACCATTTTAAAGGGCATCAAGTCCTAAGCTGCACCAGGCAGCAAATACTCTAGCTACGCCACTGATAAATGCATACTTACAATCCTGCACTTGGTACAAAATTCTCACTTGACCAGTTTTTTTATTATTAAGCGAATGAAGCGACATTCTTTCACATTTCGCAGATTGTCATAGAAAGCCTATTGTTAAGATACTATGTTGTTCATTTTTTGTTTTTTTAAGCTATATTCGGTGGGTCGGCAGAGGGAACCTAGTTTAAAGTCGCTCTGTTTCAAACCTTCCGCCGAATTTTCGAGACATTACATATTGAGCGACGGAATCCAACAATTCAACTGCCTTTTTTACGTTTCCAGAGTGAGGAAATAAAAACAATTCGTTCCAGCGGATTGAGAATCGAACCCTCAACCTTACCTTACGTTTACAAATATGTAAACGTAACGTTTACATATTTGTTAGTATTTTTGTAGGGAGGTTTCTACAAATTTCCGTTACCCAAAGATAATTTGGAAAGAAAAATACTTATTAAGAAAAGGGACGGTTTCAAAAGAGGCGCAAGTTCAATTCCCGCTACGATATATTTTTTAAACGATTTCTTAATAAATACACGTCACGTTTAAAGTCAGATGAAATATCTCTCTATCCACAATTTTATACTGTTGTTCGTTAGAGTAACTTTAATTTTTAACGTCAATTGATATCACTTCTGAAACTTATCGTTCTTAGTATAAATATAATTAAGCGCAAATGTTTTATTATTTGTACCCCACTAAAGTTTAAATTATTTAAAGTCTAGATTTTGGAGTGGAAAGAGCTACTAGCTGAAGTATTTGCAAAAGGACTCAAAATGCTTTGGATATTATTTGTTAGGTATGTAGTTATATACTAACTATTTATTTATCTTTATACTTTAATGTTTAAAGGGAGTTTGATATTTTTATTCTATAATAGCAAAAGATATCAATAATCATTATTGGAGAGAAGGTAGTGATTTAATGTTAGCGATATACTTTGCTTTTGTTATGTTTCCAACATAACTCCTCAGTTATTAAAACCTAATACAGTTTGACGTTTGTGTTATTTTAAAATATTAATATTATGTAAAATAAATTTCCATTTTTTTTCCATTTTCGTACTTTACTTACACTGCAAGGTCTAACTACTTGTCAATTTCATAATTGTGTGTATCTACTTTCATATAAAATGCAGCAAAAACGATGCATAAATGTTCGATTTTTTTTGTGCTCCAAGGGACTGTAGATCTGGATATTGATCTCTAAATAAATAATCTTGACAGACGAACAGACTGACAATAAAATTAATAATAACTATAAGGGTTCCGTTTTTTTTTCTCGTAAAATATAGCCAAGTTCTCATACTTACCAATTATATCCATTTTTCAGCTTCACGCTATATCCCGCACACAGCAGGGTAGGCATATGGAACTTAGTGTTAAGCCACTCCGTTCTCCACTTTCCGCCGAGCTCTGGACGCATTGCGTGTTGAGTGGCGGAACTCAACGCCGCGCTTGACAAGTGCAAGGAATTGATAATCATACTAAAATAATATCTAATTCCAATTATATTACATTTAAACGTCAAACTGACAACCTCCTTTTATTGAAATCGGTTAGCAATAGTTGTAATAATCTTATTCTTAACGTGTTTTTTTTTGCTTACATTCTTAACAATACACTAACTTTTGTAGTGTAATTAGAATTTAGATTGTTTATTGAATATATATTCCACACAAATATTAATGATAGATAAATATTAGTGATAATGCTCATTAGATATAAAAGTGATTATTATCACGCTTTTTTTAAACGTTTAAATTCTCCTATGACTACACAATTTTTATTTTGGAAAAAAGCATTTACACGAATCAAAAGATCTATTGTAGATCGGTCGTGGCTCAGTTGTACAAGGTGTGGATTCGATTCCGAATCGAAGAAATGACAAATAAGTTGAATTCCTCCTCTTAAAAAATTTTAGCTCCAGTATTCGGCGGAAAGTATGGAACGAAATTGTGGAACGAGTGTCTGAACACTAGATTGCCAAGTTCCCTCTGTCTATCCTGCTATGTGTGGGATACAACGTGAAGTTAAAAAAATGTTATTGACAGATATGATTTTAATGAAGAAGCCACCCCAACCGGTGTTTTTGCAAAATAATTTTGACATATTAAGTAAAACACTTCCAAATTCAACTTCTCATAACATTATCTATTTTTAGTTTTAGCGTTTTACTTTCAACTTTATAATTTGAACCATGATTTATATATTTTATGTTAATCTAGAGTTAAAACACCGCGACCTCGTCTTTCTGCCCATTGCTAGAGATATTGCCTTTTGAGTTTCAGAACTCAACGTCATAGAGAAATTAAAATAATTTAAATATAAGCCTCATCCACATAAGAGTCCACAACCAACCAGTGTGTCAATATTATTTAAAAATGTTGCAGGATTTTAAGTTTGCCCCTGATAGATTTTTTTTCCATCGTTATATTTACCTAGATATTGCTATTCTAATAAAACAGGCAGTTTTTCAGCATTCTTGCAAAATAATATATTTCATATAGAGCTTTTATCATCCGTAGCAATGTGTTTGAATGTAAACGGGACGATTATGGGCCCGATTTCCACTCTGGACAATTCCAACTTCCTCGGTTTGGTGACAAGAAAGAGGGTAACAAAGTGTATTAACAATAGGTTTTCTCTTCGTCGCCTGCTTTATATGGAATATAGCGTATAAATATATAATTACTTTTTTTATCTTAAACTGAACCTCTCTTATATTTAAAATATAAGAGAGGTTCAGTATCAGATAGTTCTTATTAGTATTATACGTCTTTTATTAGATAAAACTTATTTTACTACATTTAAATTGTACATTATTATGAATATATAAATATGGGAAACGGAGTGTCTCATCATTAGGTCTCTCTCGGCCTCTTCGGCTCTTCGGCCCTCTGCCTATCCCGCTGTGTGCGGGATACAGCGTGAAGCTGATTTATTTTATTTCTTTATATAATATACATGAGGACCGAGAACCCCAATAGGAAAAAAACAAGCTTAATAGTTAATTAAAATAACATAATATATTATTTTAATTTCAGTTCTATATGGACGGGCTGTGCTTGTCTAAATTTAAAATTTCCTTCGCATTTTAAATTTGGTGCAGCGACGTCAGCGTACCAAATAGAAGGGGGTTGGAATGTAAGCGGTAAGTTTCATAATATTCTTCATATAATAAATACGAACTCTAAGGACGTTGTCGGTTTGATTGGAACTCAAGAGAACGATTATATTTTAATGCGTGGCTTCTCGGAACTTCTCCGCTTGAACTATCTATTATTTGAAAATATTTTCCTATAGTTAAATTCACTTAATGAATTATAAATTAACAAATTTTATTCAATTTTGGTTGAAATATTTGTAATATTCGACAGTAAAATGTTTGATTATTAGATATTTATCACGCGCGCAGAACAAACAGTTCAATGGAGGATTCACACTATAGTGTCAGTGATGGTTTGTTCTCGGCCTCAGTCTGTTAAAATGTTCTTGCCTCATATAAGAATTTTAAGATTTGAGAACAATGATAGCATTCTTTCTATTATTTACCTAAACCTCCGGTCCAATCTCACATGTGCCTGTAGGTCTTATACAAGAATATGAGATCGGACTGGGAACGAACTGTCACCGGTACAATAGAGTGGATTCTCCTTGAAACATCACAAATGCATAGTCACAGCACAGTGGTGTACCGAGAGGGTGATTTCCAACTTGTAAACGCTTTTTATTTGGAGAAGTCAGCTGTTGTTTGAAGTCATCTTTGTTTCAAAATTCCTGATCTTCTCTACTATATGGTTTGAAACCTTTTCTTATTTTAATATCTGCATTAGTTTACATGTCAACTAATTCTACTAATATTATAAATGCGAATGTTAGTCCACTTTCATGCAGAAGCTACTGAACAGATTTAGATGAAACTTAGGCTACAATTTATGTAAAGACTTTATGCAGTTTTATTTAAATATAAATCAATTTATTTTATATTTTAGACAAAGGTGTGAGTGTATGGGACACGGCGATACATAAGGACTTAAGTGTAATAGCAGACGGTACCAGTGGAGATGTCGCCTGCAACTCTTACTACCTTTGGAAAGAAGACGTTCGGATGGTGGAAGAGCTGGGCTTACATTTTTATAGGTAAACATTTCAATTTTACGTGCATATATACTTAGATGGCAGGTAACATATTAATAAAAGTGTCATTTTGGGAAAATTTTACAAAATAAATATTTATTGTTGATCCATAATTAAAAGTAGTCAAACTTAAATTTAAAGGCGTATGCGCTTACTTTGAATGAGAGTTACTACTTTTGATTTCTATTAATATCAATTTTAAATAATATTTTCAGGTTCTCCATATCTTGGACTAGGATAATGCCATCGGGATTCCCCGACAAAATAAGCAAGGACGGCATCAGATATTACAACAAACTGATCAACAGATTATTAGATAAAGGAATTGAACCAATGATAACTCTTTACCATTTCGACCTTCCACAGAGTATACAGAATCTTGGTAAGAATTTTGACATTATTTTTTTAATTAATTTTGAGATTTTCTTAATGAAAACTAATGTGTTTGTAAGTAGTCAAATTATAAAAGTAATTACATGTTTACATTTATGATTATTATTAATATATCGATATACAGTGGGACGTCATTTGATGTGATTGTGTGTTCTCCATCCGGAATGAACTAATTGTCACTCTGTTAACACAAGACACGGCGTTGAGGTCCGCCTCTTAAACCGCAATATATAGAATGTAGACAGAAAGTGCAAAATGAGCATCTCAACATAATGAAAAATACTAAAAAAAGCACATATATTCATAGTTTAGATGTTTACTGGATTTTAATTTCCATCATGGTAATCTTAGTCATCATAATAATAGTCTCAATGTAAAACTGTTTAAAATTATCCTACATTCATTTATTAATATAATATATTGTAAAAATATATCTTAGCACAAGATCTCATTGCCTACACTAAAGTACAGCAGAACGCGACACTAAGTGTCATTTACTGCGCTTAATAGCTATCTACACCTTGTATATGATACAAAGTGTAGTCGAACTCAGCATATCCAATATTATGCACACGACTGTACATGGGTGAATTTGACTTACGTCAGTATTTACAAACTTCATAGAATTTTTGTCGGGCTATAAAAGTAACAAAAAATATTCATAGTATCCTCCTGAAGTTGTAACATTTTTTTAAATATAATATTTTTCAACAAATTACAGGTGGATGGTCCAATCCCTTGATAGCTGACTGGTTCGCGGATTACGCTAGAGTAATATATTCGTCTTTTGCTGATAGAGTCCGAATTTTCATTACTATTAACGAACCACTTATTATATGTGACTATGTATATGGTGGGGATTTCTTACCGATGGTACAGGAACAAATTTTTGGACCATTCTTGTGTAATAAAAATGTTCTATTGGCCCATGCCAAAGCTTGGAGGATATATGATGAAGACTTTAAAGAAAAATATCATGGTATTTTTATTGGTTTTTAACATGCTTTTATTAGATACACTTGTTGTTTGACCTATTAGTAATAATTGTATCATCAATAATCATACTAATTATACGTTAGGTGACAAAATATTAGTGTGGTGTCATCGAGCTATTTTTAGGGTTTGTAACTCCGTATCTGAAATGGAAAAAATAAACCATTGTAGGATCATTTAGTTGTTCATTTGTACGTCTGTCAAGATCGTTATCTCGAAATCGCGTGAAGTGTAGTGAAGTGCAGTGAAGTAAAGTTGCTCTCCAATCCTGTAATTGATACGGAGACTTCGGTAAGCGAGGCGAAGTTAACTGGTGAGCGAATCATGTAGGGATTTACGGTAGCGCTCCGTTCTCTCCCCCGCTAGGGATAAAGCGTGAAGCTAATTTAGTTTAGTTTGATATAGTCTGATATAGTCTATTAAATTTTCTGGACATAAGGGATTAAAAACTTACCGAAATTCGTTACAAGAAATAGAAAACAGGACTCTTATTGTAATTATAAGGTAGGATCTATTATATTTGAACTCACACGACTTTAACGTGATCTATTAATATAAGCATATATAAAATATTTACAGGAAAAGTGTCTATAGCAAATAACCCAGTGTGGCTTGAAGCTGGACCCGGTGTTGATCATAACCTATTAGAACTAGCAAGGGAATTTGGAGTACGTATTTAAATTATTTTATATTTGAGACCACGTTTCGGCTCAACGTAAATGCGACGGTTGTGGATTCGATTCTTACTCGGAGAAATTATATATTTAATAGTTTAATTTCCTCGCTCTCTTAACAAATCAAAGTGCGGCGTTAAGTCTTGCCACTAAACACTCAGTGATGCCTCGAGAATTTCGTCAAAAATTGGAAATGGTGTGTCATAACATTAGGTTCCCAAGTTCTACTTACCAGGTGCTATGTGCGAGATACAGTGTGTAACTTCAAAAAACATTATAAGCATTCATAGATTTTTCTGCTCTGTCCTAAACTTTGAGAGAATTTTAACACTATTCTTTTATACATTGCTGAATGCAATACGTGCGTCAAGCTAATAAACAACATTATTATTATTTTATAAATTTTATATAAAATCTTAATTTTTGTCTATAAGAAATCATTGTTGTAAATGCTATAATACAAGAAATATACATTGTTGCCGTCCATAGAGTTTTTAATTATTACAGCGAATGGTTGCTGGTAAGAGAAACAAACCTAGTGCCTATCCCATTATAAATAAGGCACCGTGTGAGTTTCAAACGAGACTGTTGTGGATTCAGAATTCAGATTGGAATTTTTTTTAGGTTGGACGTTACTCACACCCCATATACTCCAAGGAAGGAGGGTGGCCTCCATCAGTGGAAAAATTTATGGCAGAATATAGTAAGAGTCAAGGTTTCCCTTATTCAAGACTGCCATCTTTTACCGAAGAAGAAAAAAAACTGATTTTAGGCTAGTTTTTGTATGATTTACTAATATATATTTATAATTTATAATATTAGGTTAAAGAATATACCGACATTTAAATCACCATAAAACTTTAATAGTATCAGACATTTATGGTATATAATGTTAAATAAAATAAGAAAGTTATTTTTTTTTTGCATTTCAGAAAAGTCAGAGGGAGTGTTAAGACACTGCGTTACCCACATCCCATTGAATTTTCGAGACATTGAGTGTTGAGTGAATAAACTCAACGAGATGTTTTATTTTCTTACCAGAGTGGAAATCGTACCCACTGCATATAATATATATTTTATATGATATATATTTGTATCAATGCGTGTTTCCTATACATTTCGTTGTTATATAAACATGAAAACAAAGAAGAAAACGATTTTATTTTCAATTCAATAACGAAAATCGTTAATTTACTCAAAAATTGAAAGAATGAGGAAATAAAAATAACTTAAATAAAATCAATTCATCTAGTGGGAATCGAACCCAAAATAATTGCCTTTAGAGTCACTTACTTTCCAACTGTGCCATCATGCCCTCAGCATATGAAAGAAAATATTTTATATTATATATTTTTTAGTCCCAGATATATCTATATCTAGGGGCCCGCCAAGACAAGGTAGCCGAAATGCAAGGAGAAATTTGTCTCGAAACGTTTAGTCGTTCTTTTGAACCCCCTTAACTATTCTGGGTACATTTTACAGGTACATATGATTTCTACAGTCTTAATCATTACACTAGCAGAGTAGTTCGTAAGCCGCGAGACGGAGAAGTCCCAGGGCCGTGGTTTTTCGAAGGTTCCAAAGAACTGAATGTGGTATTGGACACTCATCCATCATGGCAGAAAACTGACTTCAATCTAATCACTGTAAATTGATTTTTATTAGATATATTATACACATATAAAATACATATTAAGTATTATATACGTTTAATAACATAATTAAATTTACAAGCAATTAGATAATAAAATGAGAAAACTCCTAGTGGAAGCTTCATTCTTTGGAAAAAAGTTTCAAACACCTACTTGAATAAATAATATTTTCAGTTTAAATTCGTTATATATGTATTTCAGATCAATCCAGAAGGCATTCGTCGTCAAATTGCTTGGATAGTGAAAAGATACGGCAATGTGTCCATATTGATATCTGAAAACGGCCTCCCGTCAAAAAATGTGGAACAGTATGACACTTTACGCGTATCATTCCTTCATGATTACTTGAAACAGGTACGTAGTAATTATTTATTTAATTTAATTAGGGAAATTAACACAATGTATGGTTCAAAAGTATTAGAAAAAACACAATAACCTTACCTGCCAGTTTATGAGCAAGGTTGGTGAAACTGAATTACCTTGCTTTGTATTACCAGAGGATGGAAATTAAAATAATTTAAATATTCTCATTACTCTTACTGATTTAATAGGGAGTGGAGTTTTTTAATACTAGGTTCCCTCAGTCTATCTTGTAATGTAGAATACAGCATGAAGCTAAAAATATTATCACACCCCACACCCAAGTGAGGGTTGAATACACAACTGTTACGTTTACAGTAAAATGCGAAACTGCAGAAGAAAAAATTCTCTGATAATATATACTCGTAGGTATAATATAAGTTTGTTTAAATGTTTCAGATCCTCCTCTCAATACAAGAAGATGGTGCTAATATAATGGGATATACTGCTTGGTCGTTAATGGACAACTACGAATGGACTTCAGGACACACGTAAGAGATGTTAATAAATAAAAAAAAATAAACAAAACAATATAAAATGTTAATATATGCAGCGAAGAGAAAATAGCGTGACGTCGGGCTAAAAAAAATAATTTATCTAAAGAAAAGATAATATATCTAAATAATTATCTTATTGGCACAAAGAACTTGCTTGAGTTCGATTCTTTAGGTGTTAAATGGGGAAATTAGATTTCTTCATTTACACTATTACTCTCTACTTACCAAAGCGGAGATTTTTTGCCCCATTCTACTATTATGTGTCACCTTCTTTGGGACATTCATCTGTATGTTGCTTGCTAACACCTACTTCTTTGTTTAGAGAATATTTTTTTTGTTTCTTTTTTATAAAATCTTTTGTCTAAATGCATCCCAAGGTATTTTACCTGATCTGTTTGTGGGATTTCTATGCCATTTAGTTTGACTGAGGGACAAGTGCCTCTCCTTAATGTGAATATAACCTTTACTGAATTGCCCTTGTTTTGACCGAAATGAATTGTTAAGTCATTTTTTTTCAATATTCTGATGCTGTAATCGTGAAAAGGATCGATAAATGAATAGAGAATAGCGGTATCGTCTGCAAAGGTACCATTAGTTAAGAATGGGTACGTGGTTAGATCTGCAGTAAAAAATAAGGAAAAAGTGGGTCCTAGTACGCTGCCTTTGGGGATTCATACTATTATGGTATGGGTTTTACGATAAAGTGGCGTAGGTGACAAAGTACGATTTGAAAACTTCAAACAAGTAGTCGGATAGTGTTTTTGATTTTGAGCACAACAAACTCTTGTGCCACACACGGTCTAAGTCTTGAAGTTTTGACAAGCGAGTAAAAGAAAATAATTTAAACGTATTTATTTATGTACGTGAAACTATCACATTATACCTCATTTTTTTACATAACTTAATAATTTCAGGATAAAATTCGGACTTTTCCACGTGGACTTCAACGATCCTCTTAGAAAACGCACGCCGCGAGCTTCAGCCTACTATTATGCGAGTGTAATTAAGCATCATTCTTTAGATATTTCAAGACACATTCCTCGTACAGCAAAATTTTCGGCCAGCAACACTAATAGGTTAAAAACTTCATCATTTGTTATTATTATAAGTTATATTGTTATGAAATTATGTATAGATAGGACGTTTTGATTTTAATAACATTAAATTTAAGTTACCAAATTATTGTTTGTTCTTTTTTTATTAATTTTTTTCCTGTCTGTTTTGTTATGTTAATATTAACTTGCATAGTTAAAAAAAAAATATTAAGAGTATTTAGCCTGCACCTTTCGAAATGTCATTTTAAATTCAGCCATTAAATTATTTTATGAAAATTCGGAATTATTTAAAAATAACTTCCACCCGATTAGGTACATAGATCAGCCACAATAATGGTTTCTGTATAATAAGTTTTTATCGATTACACAAATTGTGAAATATTTTTTTTTGATTAGCTGGCAAATTACAAAGGGCAGTGGGGAACGGAACTTATACTTCCGTTCACCACTTTCCACCGAATTCTGAAGGTTGCGTATTGTGTAGTGGAACTCAACGCCGCGCTTTTGCCTCGTTACCAAAGCGAAGAAATGAAAATATTCATTATTTCATTTCTTCGAGTGGGAATCGAACCCACGGCGACATTTACTTCGCATACTTGTGTCCCTACGCCACGACTGGCCTAAGACTCTAACTGCTAATGAAATGATTTATTATAAATACACTACTTAAACTAAGTCAATGTTAATTTTGCAGTAAGATCTCTTCTTTCTGTTCATTAAGAGAACTTGACAATGGAGTAGTGGTTAATAATAATAATAATTGAAAATTATTACGATTTGAAAAATTCATTTCAATTATCCACAATATCTACTTTGTCGCTAGGCAATCCCACATACATAAAGTCGCTGCTGGTAAATTTTTTGCACATTATTCATAATTTCCTATTGTGAACATCTGGATATTGAAATGTTTTTTTTTATAATTTTCTGTTTGCTTGTGCCATAAACTATAAATAAATAGTAAAATTCATAGTAAAATATAAAATTAATTAACGTGGCGCAGGGGCACACAGGTTGACTGTAAAACCGACTGGTTGTGGGTTCGATCCCCATTCAAGGAGATAAGTGTTGAGTGGCAGAACTTTATGCTTTGCCTTGACACCAGAGCGAAGAAATGGAAATATAAATTTAAGTAAATACTTCATTTCTTCAAGTGGGAATCGAAGCCACAATCAGTTTACAGGCAAAGTTCGTGTACCTGCGCCACGACTGCCCTCTATTTACTTTCTTCTTTTAAATTGAGTTAACCTCAATTTAAAAGAGGAAGATAAGTTATAATTTCATTAATATTTTTCATTAAAAAAATTTAGCTTTATTTGCGAGTTATCAACGTAATTTGATTGTGTCAGATTTTTATTTACCGACTTCTGTAAAAGGAGGAGGTTATCAATTCGACTGTATTTTTTTATGTTTGTTACCTCAGAACTTTTGACTGAGTGAACCGATTTTCATGATTCTTTTTTTATTTGAAAGCTAGCGCATCCCACGTTATTCTATTCCGTGGTCCATTTTTGACGATGGTATCTATGAGAAAATCACATAAGTCTTAAATTTGCACTAAGTATGTGCGCGACAAATGGACGAATAAATATATATAAATTTCATTCATGACCAATCAGTACAGAATCAAATAGTTACAGATCAATTATTTATTGTATTAGTCACACTTTGTGCCCCTGCGCCACGACTGGCCTTGAAAATATGAAATAAATAACTAGACTATTAATACGTACATAAGTAGTATATAAATAATATTTAGGAAAAAATAAATTACGTGTGTTTTCCCAAGAAAATTTAATTGAATGCCAATCACCTTAATATTTAGTAGTCGATTTTTTGTTTTATTTTATGTTTTTTTTACTTTACACTGTTGTGGCGGAACACAACATCTCGCTTGTTTCGTTACCAGAGTGAGGACATGAAAATCTTAAAAAACTATTACTGAGAGCATTTATTAATGTAATATAACTCAAACCTATTTATTAATATAATATAACTCAAACCTAGTTAAAATTTTTGTCTGTTTGTGTGTTTGATTGTTTGTTTGCTTAATCGATTAAAATGAAGTTTTCACTATTGGATTCTGCTTCACTTAACATGTAGTGTTTATTTTATTACAATCTTTTGATAAATAAAAAAAATACAAATTTAAAGTATGTTGTTAGACAAAAATAGTAATTGCTAAAAATAATTATTTTATAGAGGCCGGTCGTGGCGCAGCGGCACGAGGTGTGACTGCAAAACCGACTGGTTGTGGGTTCGATCCCCACTCGAGGAGATGAAATATTTACTTAAATTTATATTTCCATTTCTTCGCTCTGGTGTCGAGGTTAAGCGCGGCGTTGAGTTCTGCCACTCAACACGCAATGCCTCCAGAATTCGGCAGAAAGTGGGGAATGGAGTGTCTTAACACTAGGTTCCCTCTGCCTACCCTGCT